>QRDG01000275.1:311472-543571 GCA_012064385.1 Puccinellia tenuiflora
TGAAGCTAACCAGCATGTGGGTTCAGTAATAATCACTTTTGGTAGTAATAATCAATAATATTTTATCTGTAGATGAAAACCAATGCATCTGTTGTTTTACAGGTTAAATCATGTTGCATTTTTTCTTTTCCCTTGTGCATCTGTTGTTTAGAGGTTAAATTATGTTGCATTGTTTTCTTTTCCCTTGATGTCCTTGCATAAAATAGAATCGTAGTTTTCTTACAACCTTTATTGTCTTAATGGGTGCCAACCATACTAGCCACACTTAGAATTTCTTATTTTCTCTTGGTTCGGGTGTATTTTTTGTAACTAATATAAGGCTTGCAACAGAGGATTGCAATAAATATTTGTTATGAGGCTAAGCAGAGTGGACTGGTCTCGTATGTGGCTTGTCAAAAGGATGCAGATAAATATCAAGTAAGAGAAATCACATGGTTTACATGCCAAATCTTTGTCTCCGGTAAAGATATACTCTTAAATTTGATAATTGATTTAGTGTCAAACATAAATGATATTACCAGATTTGTGTTCTTGCTGCCTGACTGATTTTTCGGGAGTTGTATGTTATCTTTAATTCAATAAGAATGTGTCGATAAGGGTTTCGACGTCATGGGTGTTGGAGAGGATGATCGTACGGGTGCCACACATCTACATCCCCACTTCTTCATCGATGATTTATTAGTCTTGCTCTGCATCCTCTACTCCTTGGAGGGAAGTGAATGCCTTCACGAAGTGTGTGAGATGACGACACCTCATATGTCTATTGGCACACCGCACAATGTGCCACCATGGAAGCGCTAAAACTGTGTAGAAGTTGCGGGGTCGTACCAATAATTTGCTCATACGTTGAGGCTGTACCAATAATTTGCTCACCCGTTGCAACGCACGGGCATTAGCTAGTTATATACATGTAAGTACAAGCCTAATTATCGAAAAAAATAAAACGTACAAGCCTCATGGGCCCCACCAGAAGGATAAGGCAATTGGCCTTCTTCCTTGCAACGCACAGGGGGAAAGGGGATCGATTCCCCGATTTTAATCGAGCGCCTCCACGAGCAGACCCTCTGATCTGTGTAAATCATGCGCCACCGCGGCCTCCCTGCTCCTTCTCCTGACTCATCCTCTCTTCAGTTCTCCTTGGAATCTTTCAGCACCGCCCAGGGCCATGCGGAGCGCCGATTCCAAGCTATACAACGTCGTGCGAGCTTGGTGGACCCTCTCGTGCTCGACCTAACCGGCGCCGCCGATTCCCACATCCGAGCTTCCCTTCTTCTACCTCTGAATTTCGATCGTACCGGCCTCCACCACCGCGGCCGCGACTCTGGGCGTATGGTCGATAGGATGCAAAGATCGGGGCGGGCCGGTCCCGCTGCTTCCATGTCCCGCCTCCCAATCGCGATCTGGGTGGGGGAAGAAGGCATGCGCCACCCATCTCCGCTCCAGCGCTGCCCTGTGCTCCAATCACGCTCCATCACCTTTCTCCCTTGCCCCCGTACTGCCCAGCCCCGTTGGGATCCTCAAATACCGTGGCCGTAGGCGAATCCAGGCGTACGAGCGGCAGGATGCACCCAATGGGGCGTACGGGCGGCGGATCCAAGATTGTGGCGGGCCATCCCCGCTGCTTCCGAGTCCCACCGCTGCCGTCCCCGGCTCCCCGCAGCTGCCGTCCCCGGCTCCCCGCAGCTGCCCCTATCGCCTGCCAGGCTGCCAATCCCAAGCGGGGTGGGGGACGAAAGTGTTGTGAGATTTGCTTTTCTATTCAACCGGTTTTTCACTTAGATAAGATGGACCGCGGGATTTAATTTCTGATTTCTTAGGGCATGTACAATGGGGTACAGTCAGCCGTCTGTAGCGTGAGCCACGTAAGATATTTGTACAGTTGGAAGAGAGAGAAACCAAGGAGGAGGTTGTTCGTCTACACAATTACCGATCGTCTAATCCCGTCAAATCGTGGCGCAACGACGGCCTTTCTCCTATTGTACGAGGGGCGTCTGCAACTGGCAGATTATTTTCCAAACTCCGATCCTCTTCCCATGATCTTGGTTGCGAGGACGTGAGTAGCCGGAGACCACCGCCATCGACGAATCCTTTGTCGCGAATTCATACTGGCAGTCACGGAGGACCCTCGCCAGTCGCCACCACAGGCTTGCCGCCGCACATGATGGCCTGCAGCATGTAGGTGCACTCCCAGATCGCCGTCGATCCCTCGGCGCTCGGCCGCATGACAGCCAGGAGGAGCTCGTGTGCATCATTGTTAGGCTACACTACTAGCTCACAAGAAAAGCTAAAACAGAGCAGAAATCATCGCCAAATTCGCCACTTACAGAGGGCAGATTATCAAGGTTTAGCAATTTACAGACAAAAGTGTATCCGACCTCTACCAGAGGCGGCTAGGGTTTAGACCCAAATCAAGAGATACCGGAGCCAGGCTCCAAACACTGGGCTTTATAGCCACTACAACTCAGAAGAAGACAAAAACAACCGGAATGGAAAAAGGGAGACGACGGAGCTGGCGGCAAGCGGTCGTCCCGAAGCATTACTTGAATCAGGTGCCATGGATCGCCATCCTACGGTCAAGGCCGGGTCATCAAGACTGGAGGCTTGACAATTCCCCCGTCTTAAGCGCAGACTTGTCCTCAAGGCTGGAAGTCCGGAAACACGCGTTGGATGAAAGTGGCATCCTCCCATGTCGCTGCTTCAGGCGGTAGGTTGATCCATTCGATTAGCCATTGGACGACAGGCACAGCAATATCACCTTGTTGACGAGGAATAAGCTTCCTATCCAGGATTGCAGCTGGGCCGGTCTGAATGTTGCCCATGTTGTCCACCAGGGGCAGTGATGGTTCAGGAACTGCAACAGGGCCATGATACTTCTTCAATTGGCTAACGTGAAATGTAGGATGTAACTTGCATCCTTCTGGCAGCAGCAGGGTGACGAGGTTAGGGCTCGGCAAATCCCAAGGCTGTACACCCCGGGTTGATTGAGGGGGAGAGAGAGAACGTTGGTGGCTGTGACGGCTAACAGGGGGCGAGTTTTACCCAGGTTCGGCCCCTCGAGGTGAGGTAAAGACCTACTCCTGCTTGTCTGGAATTATTGAGGTAGCTACAATGGCGAGATGCAATCTCGCTAGGGTTTGCTTGCTGGTTGCTTGACCTAGACGCACGCACCCTCCTGGCCTTTATATCACAGGCCAGGTCTCGGGTGGACGGTGCAGATTGCACGTTACAAGTAAGGAGAACTCTCACCGGCCTAACCGACTACTTGGGCCACACGGTACATTTCATGGGCTTCAATGGGCTCCTCTTGGCGTGACCCAGGTATCACCACCGTGGGGCACCTGAAAGGTAGCCCCACGACAGTAGCCCCCGAGTGCTTAGTCGAATCGCAGAGTCGAGTAAAGGACTCCTTCCTCCGGGCACGCCACCTGACTTCTTCGCGAGCCAATCTTCGGCTACTACTGTCTTGAATGATCGAGTGCGCTTCATGATTTTTCTTGACCCGCCAGCTTTCGACTGTCGTTGTCCTTAGTCATCGGGTGCGCGAACAGCGCTCCCGATGGGAGTAGCCCCCGAGATTAAGCTGAATTGCTTGCAATTGAGGTTAAACTCAATTTTTCTTCCAGTCGAAAAGCCCGCTCCCGATGGGAGTAAAAAGATGACTCGAAATGCCCAAGTCAAAACTGGCCTTGTTCGACTTACTTTGTACTCAGCCTTAATGGCCTACGGAATCGACTTAAACTCAGCTATGAAAGCTTACTGGTTGGAGTCCACTCGAATGATGAATTCGGGTGTCATCAGCTTTGTAAAGCTTACTATGTATTTGTCTCACTCGAATGGATTATCGAGTCGACTCAGCTCTCAGAGCTTACTGTTCCTTGTTGCGTTCGAAGAACTGTCCGAGTGCTCCATCAGCCTGTTGGCTTACTTGACACGCCTCCGCTGATGACGTCAGGGCTGACGTTTTCGGCGTGCTCTGCATCCGATGGGACGTAACAGAGTGGTCCCGGTGTCAGGATTGACTGTTCTGACCGTTGGCGCGCGAAATTTTCGTGGCATGATGATGGCGCCTCGATTCCCGCGCGTAGTGGGCGGCGTGGGCGACGGTTGCTATCTCCGCGCGACACGTGGACGACCAGATGTTGCCTCGAGTTGCGGCTTCGTGGAGGACGGCCAGGATGAACTGACCCCGCGGTACATAATCTTCACCGCGGTGGGGAACAGCTCACGCCTTCCTCATTTCGCCACCATCTCGTCTGCTTTCTCCTCCATTGCTGTTCCTCCATTGCTGCCCTTGCGCCCAATTCACCAGAGACTCCTCTCCCCCCACTAGCACCATGGGCCAGAAGAGGGTGAAGGGAGCGGAAGGCTCCTCCGCCGGCGACGACGCCGGGATGAAGAAGCTGGAGGGCGACTGGGGGAAGTCGTCCGTGAAGGCGGCGGAGTTGGACGCCCTCCGGGAACAAGGGTTGCTGCCGCCGACGAGCACGGCGACGACGCGCGCCCCCGGTAAGGATGTGATCCCCTCTCCTCGTGATGGGGACGCGTGTGCTTCGTGGAGTTCCTTCCGCGAGGCTTCGGGTTCCCCATCCACGATTTTGTTCGTGGTCTTCTCTACGCCTATGGGATTCAGATGCATGATCTGAATCCCAACAGCGTATTGAACATTGCGAGCTTCATTGTGTTATGCGAGTGCTTTTTGGGGATCGCACCCAACTGGAACTTGTGGAAGTCGCTCTTCATGGTGCGACGGATGGTGGGGAAGTCGAAGCAGACGTTCCCCGTGGGCGGCTTCGGAATCCAGCTGCGCGGCGACACAAGCTTCTTCCAGCTGAAGAAATCCGACTCCGTCCAGAACTGCGGAAGAAATGGTTCTACATCAAGTGGGACCAAGAAGGCCTTCCCGAGTTCGCCGCTGATCGAGCTTTGCGGAGGACCAAGGCCTGGTCGCACCCTCTGTCAAAGGAGGACAAGGAGTCGACCAAGCCACTGCTGGCGCTGCTCGCGGGTTGCTGACGACGCTCGGACGCGAGACAGGTGGCATTCACCTTATCGCAACTTTCCACAAGCTGAAGGTGCAGCCGCTGAGTCGACGCCAGCCAATGTGGGAGCTTGCAGTCGACACCGCGCTTGATGACGCGCAGATCGCGACTAAGGTGAAGAACATCACCAGCCTTCGGGCCGCCGATCCGTGCAACGTTAGCTGCCCAGTCGAACCATATGGGCCAAACAATCCCGTGCCTGAGGTAAGCACCTTGAATTCTCTTTGCTTTGCTTTAGTCGACTGTTTTTCTTGACTCACTTTTCTGCTCATTACTCGTCAGGATCGAAGGGCTTATGTGAGCCTTCCTCCGCTGATGGAGATGGACCTCACGACGAGGCCACAGTCGTCGAGCAGGACGATGATGAAGATGAACTCCCTTCTGCTCACTCGCCGACCGAGGAAGTGGAAGAGGATGACGAAGACGAAGAGCCGCTGCGGAAGCGGCTAAGACGAGAGGAATGTCGACTCCACCTCGGGGTCGTCTCCTTTGAAGGAAGTGGTTGCAGAGGACAAGGAAGCCCGCGACTCATCCTCCGATGCGAGTGAGCCGGTTGATCCACTGTTCGTGTCTCCACTGAACTCGGCGCCGCCCGTTGGGTTTGGGGGGATGGCATCTCCTCCCATGAGCAGCGAGGATGAAGATGTCACCAGGTAAGCCTCTGCAAGTACGCCTTTTTGTTTTGTTCTTCTTTTGACTCCTCGGACGTTTTTCTGAAGTTTTGCTTCTTTACACAGCCATCACACTCGTGGAGATGGCTCTTCGCCTCGAGAAAAGGAGCACCAATCCGCGGCTGCCCCGGAGCGAACCACCGGGGCACCCGAAGAGGCGCCTGAGGCCAATAATCCTTTGACGTTGAAGACGTCGACCTCCAGGGTGCCAGAAAGAGCTGCTGATGCGACTGCAGTGGATGCTGAGCTACTGGAGCATGTAAGTATATTCCGTCTTAACCTTGCACTTTCTTGTGTCGGGTGCGCGAACAGCGCTCCCGATGGGAGTAGCCCCCGAAGATGTGCGTGACTAGGATAGTCGGGCACAGATTGACACTTTTGCTTCTTTGCACAGCCGTTTTGTCGCCAGCTGCTTGAGGGAGCCAAGTCCTTCATGCGCATGGAGAAGGAGGATGGTCGACTCCGCATTGCTCTGGAGCGAGCCAACAGTAAGTACCAACCCGTGTATTCAGGAGGTGTATCGACTATCTGTTTTTGACTTTGATCCGGTGATTCACAGGCGAAAAGGAGACTCTGGCGAGGCGGGTCGCCGAGCTGGAGAAGTCCCTGGGTGTAGCTCAAGAGCGTGAGCAAACCCGGGGTCAACTAGAGAAGATCCAGGTTGAGCGCTTGCTTGGACTCGCCCATGCAATCGGAGGTAAGTATCTCGGCTAGCTGCCTACTTTGTCTTGTGGCGACTCCTGATGTGTCATTAATGCGGTCATCCACGTTGTTCAGAGCCGTGCGGAGGCGCTCCTCCAGAAGAGTCTTCCAGCGAGAACGTCGACCTGGAGGCGGCTGTTGGCTTCGTCGACCGTGCCCACGCGTATGCTTCGACTGCACTGCAGCAATCTTCGTCGGAGCTGCAGAAGTCTAAGGATGCTCTGGCGAGTGTGCATCGGAGCGTCTTCCCCAGTCAGCCGTTGCCGACCGATGTGGACGCGCTTACGTCCCCGTTTAGAGGCGAGGCGACCACCCTGGCGGACTACACGCGTGCCCAGACGGTACGCGGCTCCGAGTTCACTTTCCGGCTTTTGCTTGGTCATGAGGTTGCAGGCGACTTCGAGGCAGTTGTCAGCGACTTTCCTCGAAAGCCCGATGGCAAGACCAAGTCGCTAAACAGCGTCAAGACACGAGCAAGTCAGTTAGCTGTTAAGCTGATTGATACCTTTGAGAGGAAGCTTGCCAGGGCTGCAGAGTTGGCCTCCAAGAAGAGTCGCTCGCAGTCGGAATCTGCCGTGTAGTCTGTGTAGTAGGGTTCCCTTTTGATTTGCCTTTTGTAGTGAACATAATGAAGTCTATTTATCAATGCAATTCCTGATTCCTCCATGTCAATGTACCTCTTCGAGTCTTTTGCTATAATGAATATGGCTTCTGTTTGACACCACTTAATTTGGCAGCCTGATGGAAATGCTGCTCTTGAAGTCGCCGACCACCCGTGTAAATGAGGGTGAGAGTACCTCTTCTGCCGCACCCACTCGTCAACAGAGCCTAGCTGATCCAACTCCCAGACGGAGCGTGAACGACCAGCGGGTGTTTAACTATATGAGGAACAAGATCACTGAACTTGAGTCGAAGCTGCGGAGAACTGAAGTGGAGCTTGAACGCCTCAGGGCGCGTTCCGCTGGGCCGTTCAATCAGCGCGAACGGTTCCTTCTGGACCAAATTGATCTGATATGTCGACAGCTGCAAGGTTGGACTCTAACTGCTTTGCTTTGATTTCTTCATGCTTGTGTTGTTCTGCACCTTGACCCGTTAATTGCAGTTGTTAACCCCGACTGGAAAGCCGAACGCTCGAGTGGACGAGCGCGTAGAGAGTGAGGCCACCGGTAATTCGGTCGAAGCTCGCCAATTCTGGGTACATAAGGAGAGGGCCGTATACTCGCGCGGATGCTGGATCGCACCTGGCGAGCTGCGTTCGTGCTTGAAGGTTGCAGGAAAGCACTCTGGCAAATCAACAAAGTGTTCTTCCCCCTTTGATGAACAGCCGGAAGGGTTGCCCGCGCTGTTGGAGAGATTCCGCAGTAGCAGGGCGTTGAAGGTGGTCGTCTTCAACCAGCTTGTTGCCGGGGCCAAGGCTGTTCGAGTGGCGGCCTAGGGTAGACTTAGACCCCGTGTATGGCGCTGAGCCCCCGAGTGATTCGAGTGGGGCCTAGGATTTTCGAGTTATGCCTGTGTGGCGCAGCCCCCGAGTGATTCGAGTGGCGGCCTAGGCTAGGACTTAGACCTGTATGGCGCGAGCCCACGAGTGATTCGAGTGGCGGCCTAGGATTTTCGAGTTATGCCTGTGTGGCGCAGCCCCCGAGTGATTCGGTGGCGGCCTAGGCTAGACTTAGACCTGTATGGCGCGAGCCCCCGAGTGATTCGAGTGGCGGCCTAGGATTTTCGAGTTATGCCTGTGTGGCGCAGCCCCCGAGTGATTCGAGTGGCGGCCTAGGCTAGACTTAGACCTGTATGGCGCGAGCCCCCGAGTGAATTCGAGTGGCGGCCTAGGATTTCGAGTTATGCCTGTGTGGCGCAGCCCCCGAGTGATTCGAGTGGCGGCCTAGGCTAGACTTAGACCTGTATGCGCGAGCCCTCCGAGTGATTCGAGTGGCGGCCTAGGATTTTCGAGTTATGCCTGTGTGGCGCAGCCCCCGAGTGATTCGAGTGGCGGCCTAGGCTAGACTTAGACCTATATGGCGCGAGCCCCGAGTGATTCGAGTGGCGGCCTAGGATTTCGAGTTATGCCTGTGTGGCGCAGCCCGCCGAGTGATTCGGTGGTGGCCTAGGCTAGACTTGACCTGTATGGCGCGAGCCCCCGAGTGGTTCGAGTGGCGGCCTAGGATTTAGGTTGATTTGCTCACAAAGGAAGAAATGACAAGTCTTTTCCTTCAAATAT
This sequence comes from Puccinellia tenuiflora, assembly GCA_012064385.1. NCBI lineage: Eukaryota > Viridiplantae > Streptophyta > Magnoliopsida > Poales > Poaceae > Puccinellia > Puccinellia tenuiflora. The sequence continues at coordinate 320,103 of QRDG01000275.1, forward strand.
CTTTATTGATTCTCGCAAACAGGCCGCCTCGTTAAAACCCTTCCAGTCCCCTTAGGTACCCTGGCGAGGGAAAGAGTGCGTAAGAAACCTGCTGCTACTTAACAAGGTGAAGCTTACAAGCTGGGGTTGAATCAGGCGTAGAAGCGTCGTAACTGTGCCACGTTCCACGGATTGTTGCAGACTGTCCCTGTCTTCGAGTCCTTCAGGCGGTAAGCTCCATTGCCGATTGCCTCTGTCACAATGTATGGCCCCTCCCATGGGGAGGCGAGTTTGTGCACCTTCTTCTGCTTGAGCCGGAGAACCAGGTCTCCTGGGACGAATGCTCTAGGCCGCAGTCGCCGACCGTGGTAGTTGCGCAGGTCTTGCTGGTACACAGCTGTGCGGCTGAGGGCGATGTCGCGTGCCTCATCCAGGACATCCACATCATCTTCAAGTGCTTCTTCAGCATCAGACTCGTCGTATGCCACCACTCGTGGAGCGTCAAATTTGATGTCGCAGGGCAGGACTGCTTCGGCACCGTACACCATGAAGAATGGTGTATACTGGGTAGATCTGTTTGGCGTGGTGCGTAGGCTCCACAGCACACTTGGTAGCTCCTCCACCCAGGCTCCTGCGGCTCGCTTCAATGGTACTCGCAGACGCTTCTTGATGCCTTTGCCGACTAGGCCATTGGCCCTCTCGACTTGCCCGTTGGACTGCGGGTGCGAGATAGATGCATAACTGAGCTTGACACCTTGTTCAGAGCAGAAATCCCTGAATTCTTCGGCTGTGAAGTTCGTCCCGTTGTCGGTGATGATGCCGTGTGGCACACCGAACCTGAAGATGATTGACCTGATGAAGTTGACCTGCTGAGGTTGCGGTTGAGCTTGTGATTGGGACCGCCTCGATCCACTTCGTGAACTTGTCGACTGCCACCAGGAGGTGAGTGTGCCCGCCTGGGGAGGATTTCTTGAAGGGACCTACCATGTCGAGTCCCCATTGCGCGAAGGGCCACGCGAGTGGTATTGTCTTCAGTGCCGACGCTGGTGCATGCGGCTTGTTGGCGAACTCCTGACAGCCAACGCATTTTCTGACCAGCTCTTCTGCGTCTTGCATTGCGGTGGGCCAGTAGAACCCTGCTCGCAAGGCCTTGGCCACCAGTGCTCGACTGCTTGCGTGGTGCCCGCATATGCCAGCGTGGATGTCGAGTAAGATTGCTTGGCCGTCGGCTGGATCGATGCACCGTTGGAGGACTCCTGAGATGCTTCTCTTGTAGAGCTCGCCGTTGATGATGGTGAAGCCTTTGGAACGGCGAGCGATGCGCTTGGCTTCGACTGGGATTCTCCGGCAGTCGCTGGTGCAGCATGTAGGCCAGATACGGACTTGTCCACGTGGGCTCGACTAGCATTATCTCCATGACCTCCTTCTCCGTGCTTGGCGGGTTGGCGGTGCTTGTTGCCGATGTAGAGGGTCCTGGCGGGTGCCGGACCTTGATTGAGCGCTGTGTGATGCACTCGAGGAAGACTCCGGGTGGCACCGGAGCTCGATCCGATCCTAGGTTGGCCAGGACGTCAGCTTCTTCGTTGCTTTCGCGGCCGATGTGCCGCAGTTCGCAGCCGTCGAAGAGGCCTTCCAGCTGATTGTACAGCTCCCTGTAGGCTATCATGTTATCAGCGATGGCATCACACTGCTTCATGGTTTGCTGCACAACCAGATAGGAGTCGCCGTAGATCATGAGACGAGTGGCGTCGCAGTTCTGGGCCATCCGCATGCCGTGAATCAGAGCTTCGTACTCTGCTTCGTTGTTGGAAGGAGTTGGGAACTTCATCTGCAGCACGTACTTCAGCTTGTCGCCTTTAGGTGAAATGAGCACGACTCCTGCTCCGGCTGAATTGAATTTCTTTGATCCGTCAAAATACATTGTCCATGCATTGGACAAGTCGGGCTCGTCGGGCAGTTGTGCTTCTATCCACTCTGTGGTGAACTCTGGGAGGACCTGGGCCTTGATTGCCTTCGGGTGTGCGTACTTCAGCCCCCACGGCCCTAACTCGACAACCCATTTGGCGACTCTTCCTGTCGCGGCTGGGTTAGTGAGGATGTCGGATAAGGCAGAGGAGCTTACCACCGTGATCGGGTGCTCGGAGAAATAGTGGACCACCTTCCTGGACGTCATGAAGACTCCGTATGCCAGCTTCTGGTAGTGCGGGTACCGCTGCTTGGAATCGGTTAGCACCTCGCTGAGGTAATACACTGGTCGCTGAATAGGGTGACTCTTTCCTTCTTCCTCCCGCTCGACTACGAGTACGGTACTGACCACCCTGTTCGTGGCTGCCACATACAGGTACAGTGGCTCATTCTCATGTGGTGCCACCAGCACTGGAGGAGTTGTGAGGGTCTGCTTTAGCTTGTCGAATGCATCTTGTGCCTCCTCTGTCCACTCGAATTTGTCTGCCTTTTTCATCAGTTGGTAGAAGGGCAGGGCCTTTTCTCCCAACTTACTAATAAACCGACTGAGCGCTGCGACTCTGCCGGCTAGGCGTTGTACTTCATGAAGCTTGGTCGGTGCAGGCATGTCGAGTATGTTCTGCACCTTCTCAGGGTTGGCTTCGATTCCTCTCGCAGAAACAAGGTACCCCAGTAATTCTCCGGCTGGGACGCCGAAGACGCACTTTTCTGGGTTTAACTTGATTTGGTACTTGTTGAGCGCGTCGAAGACCTTGCGGAGGTCGTCGATGAGGCTGTCTCTGTGCGGGTGGTGACGACTATGTCGTCGACATAGACCTGGACAATCTGTCCTATGAGCTCCTTCAAGCAGGCCTGCATCGTGCGCTGGTATGTGGCTCCAGCGTTCTTCAACCCGAAGGGCATCATCTGGTAACAGAATACACCGTGTGGTGTGATGAACGCCGTCTTCTCCTGGTCTTCGACTTTCATCCTGATCTGCTGGTACCCAGAGTAGGCATCCAGGAAGGATAGGCGTGCACAGCCTGCAGTCGAATCGACGATCTGATCAATCCGCGGGAGCGGAAAGTGATCCTTGGGGCAGCATTTGTTGATGGCGGTGAAGTCGACGCACATGCGTAGTTTCTTCGTCTTCTTCTTTTCCACCAGTACCGGGTTCGCTACCCACTCTGAATCCTTTATTTCCCGAATAAATCCGGCGTGAAGCAGCCGGTCGATCTCCTTGCTGATAGCATCTCTCTTGGGACCCGCGAAACGCCTCATGGACTGCTTGACTGGTCTGGCATCTTTGCGGACGCGTAAGGAGTGCTCGGCGAGTTCCCTTGGTATACCTGGCATGTCAGAAGGTTGCCAGGCGAATATCTTCCAGTTCTCGCGCAGGAACTCGACGAGCGCGCTTTCCTATGCGTTAGTCAGGCTTGATGACACCCTGACCGTCTTGTCGGTGTCCGTCGGGTGTACCTGGTGAGCCCTTGTGTCGTCGCTTGTGTTGAATGTCGACTCCTTGGATGGTTTCTTCCGTGGCGGGAACAGAGTCCTGTCGTTGTCGACTGCCATCATCTCCAGCTGCTCGTCCATCCCAAAGAACTCAGAAATCCTGCTGAACTCGCGGTCGCAGCTGTCAGACCGGTCGAAGTCGCCTTTCACCGTGATGACACCCTTTGGTCCCGGCATCTTGAGCAGGAGGTAGGCGTAATGTGGCACTGCCATGAATCTGGCGAAGGCCGGACGACCCAGTATGGCATGATATTGTGACTTCCAGTCGACTACCTCGAAGTCGATCGCCTCTCGCTGGAAGTTTTCGGGTGTGTCGAATATGACGTCGAGTGTAACTGTTCCCATGGGCGTGACTGCTTGCCCTGGTACAATACCGTGGAAGGTATTTGCTGATGGCGTTAGGTTGGATGTTGACCTGTTCATCCTTCTCAGGGTGTCGGCGAAGATGATGTTTATACCGCTGCCTCCATCCATGAACACCTTCTTCAAGGTGTACTCCCCGATCTGAGCTTCAACTACCAGAGCAGCGTGCCCGGGTCGTGGTATCGCCGGCGGGTGGTCCGCTCTGGAGAAAGTGATCGTTGTTTCTGATCCTCTCAGGTAATCGGGTACTGCAGGTGGATTGGCGAGTGCTTGGTAGACCTGGCGGGTGATGATTTTCTGGGTCCTGTTGGAAGGACGTCCCTTCTGTATCATGTTGATCTGCCCACGTGCTGCCGGGAACGCGTTAGCAGGATCCTGCGGCTGTGGCTGTGGCTGTTGTTGCTGTTGCGGGTAGAAGGCCAGCGCTGCTTGCGCTGGGTTGGTGACTGGAGGAGGAGGTGGCGCCTGGAGGGCCAGCTGTGCGGCTGGCTGTGCCACGGGTGCTGCTTGATTATCGCGCTGTCCGTTCTAGGGGACTATTCGCGCAAACGCCCTGTATATCTTTTGCGCCTTTCTGCAATCCTTCAACAGGTGGCGGGATCCCCACTTGCCTGTTTCTGGGTCCCTGAACATGTGATGCTTGCAAGGTTGCTCTAACTCTTCTTCCTCAGTCAGTGGGCGTCTCCGCCACTCGCGCTTGCGACTTCCGTCTCTATGGTAGCTGCTGCCACCGTCCTGGTTGTATTGCCTTTCATTCTCACGGGGGGTTTCGAATCCCGCCGCTACTAACTCGATCGAGTCGTTGCCGACGTAACGCGGCTTCTTCTTCAGGCGCCCTTCTCGCCAGTTGCTGGGTCCTGCTTCTTGCCTCGGGGATCGTGGTGCATCACGAACAGAGTCTTCTCCATCTGCCCACTGGTTGGCTATCTGCATGAGCTCGATCATGTTCCTCGGCCTAAGCCTACCAAATTCTTCACGGAGGTCGCGGCGGTAAACGCCGTGCATGAATGCATCCATCACCCTGTCCTCTGAGGTGGCTCCATCCATGGTGTTGCGAAGTAAGGTCCACCGCTGGATGTACGAACGGAGTGGCTCATCTCGACCTTGCTTGCACGCCTGGAGCTCAATGAGGGTTGTTGGCCTTGCGTATGTCCCAAAAAACTCTTCACGAATGCATTCCTGAACTCGTCCCAGGTGCTGAAAGCGTCTCTGGGCTGAGTGTTGAGCCACCCGCGAGCAGATCCCGTGAGCATCAACTGAATGTATTGCATGGCAGTAGTCGAATTACCACCTTGACAGCTGCACGCGATGAGGTAGTCTTCCAGCCAGTCCCTTGGGTCTTGCTTCCCATCATACTTGGGTGTCTCCGCTGTTAGCTTGAAGCCTTGGGCATCTTCGTGTCGCGGATGTTGAAGCTGAAACATGCGGCTCCGCGCGGCTCGAAGTCGTCGTCGTCGTAGTCGTTGGCTTGTGCACTCGCCGCTCGCAGCCGTCGACTGCGGTCCACCCTTCTCTGTGCGACAACGTTACGAACATCTTCGCCTGGCTGCGGCTGTCGAAGTCGAATTGGGGCTGGGTCTGCAAGTGGTGCGGGGTCACGATCGCGGCGGCCTCGATTCTCGTGCGCCCTTTCTGCCGGTGCTGATTTTGCCAAGACTTCCTCGACTTCCCTGAGGGATTGGATTTGTCGCCTGTGAAGGCGGGCGTGGGCGTCACCCTCCGGCGGCTGTGTTAGTTGCAGGTAGGTTTCGACCGCCATGAGGGCCGAAGCGGGTGTCTTGGGGACAGGGATTCCATCCGCATCTTCCGTCATGAATGACGACTCCAGATTGCGAGTGAGGTGGACGCGATCAGCTTCTGGCACCCGTGGCATGCGAGCCCTGTGACGTCCTCCTTGCGAGACTTCCTCCGATCCGGCCAAGAACGAGTGTGCTGCCCTCCTGGCACTCGACGCGTCGGCTAGTTCTTTGCGCCGAATCAGATCGGCCTTCTCTTGGCGAACTCGCTCGGACTCCTTCCAAAGCAAGTATTGGACCGCCAGTTGATCTTCTCGGGGTTCATCTGGTGAAGGGAACGTGCCCTCGTCCACGTGCTTCATGGCCTGGATCGCCATCTCCCGAGTGATGGTGAGTCTTGTCACCCTGTCCGGCATGGTCACCTCCAGCGGGTATACGTGTTCCCCGCCGTTGGATCTTGCTGGGCTGGCCATATAGACCTGCGCGGGGTAAACCCGTCGAGTGGGGCTGATGCTCCCAGTCCTGCTTCCTTCGTCCGAGCTATGCTCAGAGTCGAAAATCACAGCAACGTGGCGGGTGCCACGGTCACTGCTACTGGCGATTCCGCGACGCAGAGGCGCGGTTGGCGTAGGCGAAATTGGCGTAAATTTTGGCTTCGTCCGAGGCGCGGACAAGAAGGTCGGAGTAGACTTGTTCCGCGCCAAGGTTGCAGTAGATGCGATTTTTCTGGTAACCGCGGGTGTGGTCACCGCAGTCGCCTTTGACGCGGTCGTAGATGGTGCTGACGCAGTCGAAGTAGACGCGATCTTCACGGCAGTCGATGGCACGATCGCCGTGGCGGGTGAAGCCGCGGTCGGCGCAGTCGGTGTAGATCCTGGCGCGTCCGTCGCGCGCAAGGTGGCCAGCGTGGGCCGGAGCGTTCCGCGACTGTCCACGAGATAGCGCAGACTACCGAAGGTAATCCACGTGCTCTGCTGCACCTCAGCGTACGCCGGGAGACTCGCCGGCGAGTGGTGGACGAACTCGAGGAAGCCGGTGTAGATCGACTCCCTGGCGCTGATGCCGTTCTTCATTGTTGATGAGGCCGGCGCAACCATGACTCCAACGATCTGTTCTTTCCCACAGACGGCGCCAATTGACGAGGAGTGGACTCGGCAAATCCCAAGGTTGTACACCCCGGGTTGATTGAGGGGGAGAGAGAGAGAACGTTGGTGGCTGTGACGGCTAACAAGGGGCGAGTTTTACCCAGGTTCGGCCCCTCGAGGTGAGGTAAAGACCTACTCCTGCTTGTCTGGAATTATTGAGGTGGCTACAATGGCGAGATGCAATCTCGCTAGGGTTTGCTTGCTGGTTGCTTGACCTAGACGACGCACCCTCCTGGCCTTTATATCACAGGCCAGGTCTCGGGTGGACGGTGCAGATTGCACGTTACAAGATAAGGAGAACTCTCATCGGCCTAACCGACTACTTGGGCCACCCGGTATACTTTATGGGCTTCAATGGGCTTCTCTTGGCGTGACCCAGGTATCACCACCGTGGGGCACCCGAAAGGTAGCCCCACGACACCCTCACTCAACCGAGTCATCCTTACTCGGCCAAGCTCAGTCACTCAACCCGAATCTCGGGGACTGAGGATAGATAATATCTACATTAAAGAAAATGTAACCGAGTTATCTTGACTCGGCACCACTTACCGCAGTTGCTTGTTCGGCCGTGAGGAGAGCAGTTTTGGCTGCGGCCATCTTTTGGGCCACCAGACTCGGCCCCGCCGGATGTTCCGAAATGATCTGGCCTGCTGGTGACCTCGAGCTCACTTCGCTCAGGTCGGCAGCGTTCCAGTCCGTGTGATAATGCTCAAGGGAGCCCAGACTTTGCCCGCTCGAGGTTTTTAAGGGGCCAAACCCCCAACTAACTGCAGAGGTCTGGGCGCTGGTCATCGCTGTGGCCGATCCGGACGGTTCTTGGAGAACTATTCGGCGCTCCGGGTTAGGCGGCAGGTCCTTGGCAGCGGTGGCTTTCTCTGGAGCTTTCCCAGTTGCAGTGGACGTTTTCCCGGCCGCGGCGGGGGCAGCTTTGTCTGCTGTTGTTTCGGCTGTGCCAGGTGCAGTTTTCTTCGGTGGAGTTTTCCCGGCCGTAGCGGGCGCGGGTGCCTTCTGTTTCTGATGCTGCTGCTGCTGCGGAGGAGATGGCTGTGGCGGCTGTGTCGGAGCTGGCTGTGGCTGCGGTTGCGGCTGCGGTATCTCATGTTGCTGTTACGGTTGCTGTTGCTCTTGCTGTTGCCGTTGTTGTGGCTGTGGCGTTTCTTGCTGCGGCTGACTCGGATGTGCCGAGTCCTCTGGAGCCGCAGTTTGCTCTATCTCGGGGGCCGACGTGCTGGCCCCGAGATTCACGGATATGTCGGTCACCGCCGACTCGGCGTCACCGGTCCAGGATCCCGGAACCGTTGGAGGCACTATCGGGCTGGTCCGTGGAGGACTCGGCAGGCTTGTGTCGTCCGGACGAGGCGGCGTCGGAGTCCTAAGGGGGACCGAATCAGTGGGCTCGGTTGGAATCTCCAGAGGAGTGGAGCTACAAGGCAAAGAAGCAAAGTATATCGTCGGAAGGAGAAAAGTGTGGTGAATCATAAAAAGTTTATGTCGGTATGAGGGGAGTCTTACCCCTTAGTGACTGGGCGCTCGCGGCGCTTCGCCGCAGTCTTTACTCGCTGCTTCTTCTTCGCGGGGGCGCCGGATGTTCCGGCACCGGCGGACGTAGCTGCCGGGCGTTTCCGAACTGCCCCCTTGGATCCCACGGCGAGGGGCTCCACATCGAGCACCTGGTCGTCCGCGTCAGCTGGGGGCGAGGGCACCGGGTAAGAGAATGCAATCGGGAGAGGATCATGTACCTCTAGAATTTGACAGTCGTCATCATCATCCGACCAATCTCGGACGCGAGCCTTACCAGTGACAGGAACTGAGCCGACATCAGGGATCGGCATGTTGTCTTCGTTATCCGGGTCCTCCGAGTCAGCTTCGACCCGGTCTGGACCCCATTTGGCAGCAGGATCCAGTCCGTCCTCCTTCTGCTGCCGCCTGAATCTCTGTACGATGGAAACAGAGGAAGTTTAAAGCCAAGGGTAAAAAGAGGAACCGACTTAAAGAGTTATGTGTCGGCACAAGTCATTTACCTGGGGCGGAGGGTTGCTCCGGTTGTGAGGTTCTTTACCCCACTCCCACGTCTCCGTCATCCTCGTCCGAGCTATGGCCTTGACCCGCTGCCGGATCTGGGCCTTGGTCAGCTCGACCGTGCTTATCCGGGTCGGATCAAGAGGGCCACTCATGTGGCAAATCTTGTGGACTCGGCGCTGGAGGGGTGAGACCCGGCGGCTAATGAATGTCGCCAACAGATCGTCAGCTATCAATCCTTCTGCTCGGAGTTGTCCCACGACTTCATGGATCTGGTTGACCTCGACCTCTTTGTCGGTTGGATTGTACCCCCAATTGAGTTGCGCTGTAGGGGGGCCGATGACGAAATTCGGCAAGTTGATCTTATCGACGTCGGTCGAATTCTTGACATAGAAAAAGGAGCGCTGCCATTTCCGGCATGACTCCAAGCCGTTGATCCGGGGGAAGATTGAGCCATGCCGAGGTGTGACCGTGGCGGCCCCACACTGGGTCATCATCTTGGGAGCTGCCGGGTCGGCAGGATTCGGAATGACCTGCTTCCGGAAGGAGAAGTACTTGGACCACGCGCGGACGCTGGCCTTGAGACCGAGATAGCCCTCGGTGAAGGAGACGAAGTAGGATAAGGTGGTGATGGCGTTTGCGGGTAAGTGATGTGGTTGGAGACCGAAACTATCGAGGAAGTTTCGGAAGAACACGCTGGCGGGCAATCCGAATCCCCGCTCGAAGTGCGCGATGAAGACGACACGTTCGCCTTCCTTGAGACTCGGCGTTGTCTCGGTGCCGGGCATTCGGCACTCTACTCCGGGCGGGATCCGTCGCGTCCGGACTAGCCAATCTAACTCGGCTCTTCCGACATCGGAACCTTCCCAGGAGGCCCGAGTGGATCCCTCCACCGTGGTTTCTTCAACCGAGTCGATCACCTCGAGGGCGGCGTCGTCCGACATCTTGGTAAAAGGTTACCGAGATCTGCAAAGAAAGGTTCACCGGCGGTGAGCAAGATGTGCCATAGTGAAAACAGAAAGAAAAAGGGAAGAAAATGCGGGAAGATGCGAACAAGTGTTAGATCCAGAAGAAAAGCGAAGAGGAAGAGAAGAAAGTGCTATGGTGGCTAACCCGCCGGCGGCACACCGCAACCGCGGCCGCGAGGTCACCGGCGGCGCGCGATGCGTCGCCGCAGTGAAGAGCAAGAACAAGAACGAGCGAAGAAACAAGGACGGAAGAGTTCCCGTAGATTCAGAGCGCTAATGCGCAAAGGGGAAGAAAAGGAGATCTTACCGCGGTGTCGCGGCGTACGGCGGCGGTGCTGTGCGTCGGCGGCGTTGGTGCGCAGGTGCGTACGGCGGCGGTGCTGCGCGCGGTGGCGTGCGGCGCTGCTTGGGCTCTGCGCGCTGGTGAAGAAGACGAGGGCAAGAGAGAAGAATGGCACGGAGGGGAGGACATGTGCCCCCTCCCTACTATTTATGGGCGGCCGGAGGAGATCGTGGGTGCGGGATTTGCTGCGCACGATCTCGTAACTGACGGGGAATTATGGCCCCACGATCTCCACCACGATTTCTTCTGCGGCTTAACTGCCGCACGATCTGCCCCACGATGGGCCACAGGAGGCCAACGGTCTAAGGGTGATACACGCGATCGGGCGAGACCCGAGGCGACGCACGACGGAGTGGTCAAAGGCGCACTCAAGTGCTTACGTGGGCACAGTGGCCAAGGCGACCGACGTCACACAGGTGGCACGCATGCCTGTGGCACGTCCATCCGCGCACAGAGATCGAGGCGTCACGCAGAGATGCTCTGCCACGTAGTGAACTGACGACTCGGGAGAGCCATGGGGTTTTTCCCGTAAGTCGGAACGATCCGACATAAGATGAGATATCAAGTGAGGATGCAAGGAGCTTTCCGACATATGAATTTCGCCGGCACGTGTTATGTCGGAGATCAACTAAGGATACTGGTTTTTCGGGTAAACCTGCCGTGGCCCTCCATCCGAGGCTGCAGGACCGCGCCAGCTTCGGGGACTAATGTCGGGGGGCAACCCCCAAATAGGGGCAAAGCGCCGACATAAAGGGTTGACTCGGGGTTGACCGGGTCACTGAAACCGACATAACTGTATCAGCTTACTCGGAGCTGACCGGGTCAAGACTAACCGACATATTGGTATGTCGGATCATGCGAGTTATATGTCGGGTCTTCCTTTGTTCTTCTTGTGTGCAGGGAAGGACAAACCGAGTCAAGAGTATGGAGCATGCCTATGCCGGGTAAAGGTTATCCCGGGCAAGGGACAGACTTCCTTGAGACACGGAGTGAAACAAGGGCGGCGGCGTGCTGCAAGTGGATGGCGTGCCTCTGACCCGGGCGGCGCGGCACAGTGGCGCTAGGCCTAGGCGTGGGCGTGCTGTTGGACGCAGAGGGGACCGTGGCGACCGGCGCTGCCACGGTCTGGGCATGGTGCAACGGCGCCCGTGTCGGCCGGAGACCAAGCGATATGGCGCCAGTAGCAATGTTTTGTACTGTAACCCTGGGTTTCCCTATATAAGGAGTACCAGGGGTACCTCTTAAAAGGACGGGCAACACTTCATTCGAGCCTAGACGCTGAGCAAATACGTCTTTCCTTGAGAGCTAGAGGAGAGCCAGAGAGCTGTTCTGAGACTCGGCAGAGGCTTAGATCTTGCAGTTCTTCGCATACAGCTCGAGGAGCAAGCTTGTAACTAGTTGTAATCTACATATAAATCAAGTAGACAGGCAGGAGTAGGGGTGTTATCTCCTCACGAGAGCCCCGAACCTGGGTAAAACCGTGTGTGTGTGAGTTGTATTCTTTGTGTGCGTGTTCGTGTGCGCAAGCCCTCCTCGGGTGCCTCCAGCATCCATCGGCCCCACATCTTAAACCATCCTATGGCATCTGCCGTGACACCACCACGACATTCAAGTTTTCCAGTAATGATATGGATCGAATATTTTTGTAGGGAAAACAAAACGTGATGGTGTCAATGTACCAGCAAAATGTCATTCCTGTCGTCATCGGTCGATCGGCGGCTAAACATTCACGAAACGCTTAAAATAGACGTAAACCTTTTGCTCTTCTAGCACATCGATCGGCGACTTTATACACCACCCGCCGGCCGGCAACAGCCGGTGCGGCTAGGCGACGAAGCCTACAACTTTTAACTCTAGTTTAGTTCCTTTAAATTAAAGAGACGCTAACGACATGGAAGCATGTCTTCGTCGTTTGCCACACCAGTGTGCTCCTGCCTAGCTCGATCTCATTAACTAAGTCATAATCAAACATATTATAGCCGATCTCCGATTAGTTCCATTTATTTTATCTGCTGGTTTCCCTCAGACGTCGCCACGTCCGATATTCTCCGCGACCCCTTTGTGCATGAACGTTGTATTTTTTTTTTTTATTTTTTTGCGGGTTGAACGTATAGTACTAATTAATATAGTTTTCTGTGTATATCAAAATGATAGGGATGGCAGGTCACTTGTCTTCTCCCATGATTGCAATGATTCATTCATGCATGTCATGCGTTTCGTGGGAATCAAATCCTACTAGGTGCCAAACGGCGACATATATAATTTTAGATTTGACGAGCACAGCTCTAACCCGCTCTTCTAATGCTACAAGTTGTATCCTTGGAGGTTGGGACGAATCTCATGGACCTCTTGATGAATTTGTCAAATCACCGAATAGCTAGCTAGCTTCCTAAGAAGCTAAATTAATATATGATTATTAAAGAAAGATTAGGGACCAGCCGATTATAATTTTTCAATATCTACCGGCCGATATGAATTGGTCCTCCCTCGTTAGGGTCATCGCAAGAGGATCTATATAATGCTTCCCACATGTCACACGGTATATGCCGCAAATCGAGAGAAAATGACAAATGTTAATTATCAATATGCATGATATCTTTACCAACATCACGAGACTAGATTTATAATAGCATTGGTCCATCAAGAAAAATACATCCATTCCATCTACTTATATTTACTTTCAAACACACTTTATTGTAGAGATGCCGAAGCTCTAAATCCTAAATAATAATATTAAAATACAGTTTGACAAATAGAAATTACCTGGTAAGAAATGTGACCACCCAAAGAATTTCTCTACATAAGACGACTCGCCCATTTCCTGATTATGGACCTTTGTTGACACAAATGACCCATTTTGCTTGTTCACTCATCTTGTTGGTAGTGAATTTACAACCTTACCGCTTATGTATACATCTTTCTGAGATTGTAATTTGCGGGTCTCGTCTTGCATTATCGGTAGAATATCAAAGTTTCATACCTCATATGCCGACTAAAAACACAGAAAAACAGTCGACCAAAATAATAGGTGGAAAAATAAGTGCAAGGAAAACATATGACAATAAATTCATTTTCGAAATAAATTATTTGCAAAATGTGCAACTAGTGCTATATTCAAAGTGCAACCAGCCAAATTAAGATTTAAAAATATCAAAACATTTGTAGTAGTATAACAAAGCAGTTTACAACATTACAAGTGCACATCTTGCACATTAAAAAAACACAAGTTGCACACTTCGAATACGAGCAACTAGAGTATATAAATATCGACTGGTTTTGCTCACTATAGGTTAAACGGGAAAAAAGGAATCAAGTGATTTCGCCCAAAGAAAACATTCCATTGATTGTGCCTGAAAAAAAAATGACTGACCAGAAGCAAGCCGATGTCAAAGCCAGTTTAGTACCATTGTCCCTATCCAAATTTCTCGAGTTAGGCTTGAAAACATTATACCGTAACTCTATCGTATACATATGCTGGGCAATCCGTGTGAGGATGACAAAAAATACAGTGATCGACACTCTCCAGACATAGTTTTCTACCGACAGGGAACACGATGCTATTCCTAGAAGAAAATCCACGGACAAAGAATCTTACGCACAAAATTAGCAAATTATGGTTTCAATGTTCGGCTAACTGCAAACTTTCCTTATGATTGGTTTATGAGAATCAATTTGGAGTTCAGCAGATAGCTAACTAACCAGTGACATTTGCTAATTGATGAAAGTTCACAGCCGATGGAAGTGTGACACGTATAACGGCGACGCACTTTTTGACAGCTGGGCTGCAAATCTCAAACACAATCTGTGGCTGACTGTACGTACGTAGTACTCTACTGCCACGAAAAGCTGAATCGGCAAGGGACTAATGAAAATAGGAAGGAAAAAAAAGTATATCGTACCCTAACGTATGAGGAACAAAATTCAGCAACCCTGGAAGATGGCGAGTTAGCGTTTCATTCTCGATCGATCCACTGGCCGAACCGGTAATAAACTGGACTAGCTTCCAAGTTCCAAACGTGCAAAGTTCGAGGGAATTGTAAACTTATTGTGTTGCACAAAACACCACGTGGAGGGATTTTTTGCAGATTTCACAGGTGGAGCTCTAATCGGTTACAGGCAAGTCTAATTACTCCATTTATCTCACTGACAGGAAACATATAAAATATAGGATCAACCCCCGACCGCTCTAAGACGATTTACGTGGCGTCTGATGACGGGGAGGAGTCGAGGAGACACGGAGGAGAAGCTTTGGTGGCAACTGTCTTGAGACGCCGCCTGAGAGTCTCAGGGCGAGCGGGGTCATCCTATTTCTTGGGTCGTTATTCGCTGTAAAACGATATAAATAGAGTGATTAGACTTGCTTGCAATAGATCAGAGCTCCACCTAGTAAAACCTGCAAAAGGAAATCCTTCCACATAATATTTTGTGCAACACAAAGAGATAGGGGTGATGGAAACTGCAGTTTCCTCTAAGGGCTCGTTTGGCACCCATCGTTTTTTGTCGAAATCATAGAATATGTCCAACATGTTCGACAATCTTGTAATTGAACATGTCATTTTGTTAGGAATTGTAGCAAATGCCTATTGTAATGCCAATTCCAATACCCAACCTTGTCAATTCATTTTTTTCAAATAAAATAAAATGATTGCAGAAATGATGGCATCATTTTATTTATGTCAAATAAAATGAAATGACGGGTGTCAAACTAGCCATAAGTTCTAAGCCTAAGACGAATACTACGGAAACTTTGAAGTGTGCCCGAGCAAGTTTGCGCTCTCTCAAAAATGTCAATATGATGCCTCTTTAATGCACCCCATAGTAGATTTTTGTATTAAGTCTCCCAGTAGTTAATTAATCTCAAAACCTACTAGAAACTGACGATATACTAGGCCCATTTTGCACTGTCAACATGAACAAATCATAATTTTCAAAATTTGAAATGAAATCGTATTTTTTGCATGGCGAACATGAATAAATCCTAAGTTGCAAACACTGAAATGCAATAATCATTTGCCACGACGGACATGAATAATTCTCATTTTACAAATTATGAAATGTAGTCGTTTTGAACCCAAATCTGCTAGAGAAATGAGTATGTACCAGGAAAACAAAAATCAATTTGTAAATTGGGTTTGAAAATCATCACTTTCTTAATTAATCCCCAATTTGTTAGACAAATCAACATGTGTATGCAGAGCATTTATCACACATGAGTTTATAATGCTCAATTTAACCACAGCCACTCGTTCCCCGCGAAAGCAAACGAGCCCGAGCTCTATTCGTCCGCTCCCCCGATATTACTCCTACTTCTACCTGCGGACATGTTCTCCGGCCATCTCTGCGACGATCGAGGAGCTCCATAGCTGGAATGTGACCCATATGTGCTCGACGTACCACCTGACGACATGTCACGGTCCGAAATACATATTCACACCCTGGTTTGCGCGACCGATGCCAACCGGACAGAAAGAGACGCCTCACGCCGTCCAACTCACCACTTCCGTTGAGGCCAGTTGCCAGCCACCCTACTGTTCTGTTCGCCGGGTTTTTACCACCCCCCGACACCTTGACCTCCACCCCTCTCCCCAAGTCTCCATCCCGCCACGTCGCCGGCCGGCCTCCTCCTATATAAGCTCTCGCCTCCTCCAACCTCGAGCTCATCATCATCTCGACACCATCCACCTCTGTTTTCCTCTCTCTGCTTCTTGGGGCCGGGTGCAAGCAATGGCGAAGAGCGGTCTGAGCAGCAAGCTCAAGTGCATGATCAAGCGGTGGCACTCGTCCAGCCGCATCTCGCGCACGCCCACGGGGGGCTCGCACGGCGGCGGCGGCGAGGAGGAGGAGGACGGCCAGTGGGGCAGGGCCGGGTCGGCGTCCTTCCACGGCGGGGACGCCGTGCCCGCGGGCCTCCACCCGGTGTACGTAGGCAAGTCGCGCCGCCGCTACCTCATCGCCGCCGACCTCGTCGGCCACCCGCTCTTCCAGAACCTCGTCGACCGCTCCGGCGGCGGCGTGGGCGGTGCTGCCGGAGGCAGCACCATCGTCGGCTGCGAGGTCGTGCTGTTCGAGCACCTCCTCTGGATGCTGGAGAACGCCGACCCGCAGCCCGAGTCGCTCGACGAGCTCGTCGAGTACTACGCCTGTTGACCGCCTACGGCCTGCTTCATCGTCGTCCACGGCGCCGGCGGCCGGCGGGATTTCTTCTGTAGGGGGCAATTTGGTGATTCTTTCTTTAAGGTAGGGGTAGAGTTGTAATATACGCCTGTCGAGCGCGTGCCGAGGGCGAAGCGAGTGATTAAAACCGTGTGGCGATTTGGAGATTAGCTGTGCGATTGATCAAATCTCTAATGGTTGGTGCAATACACACCTATACACCTAGCTTATTTATTCTTCCCTTGTCATTTCCATTTTTCTTCTCTCTGCTTTCAATAATAAGATTTAGGGATCAACGCATCCATGTACATTTTCCGTCGATGTATAAAGTGTATGCAAGCTCATTTTCTTCTAGGATATACATTCTTTTAAAAAAATTGCTCTGAGATTTTTGTGTGTATTCTTGTTACCTCAGGGCATTTTGGAAAAATTGGCATAAATATGGGTGTTATTGCCGAAGTAAATAAAAGTGTTGTGTGCTTGAGGTATTGGCGGGCAGCTAAAGCGGATTTTAAGAACTGGGTCATGCTTGTTCTTAAAATCTCAAACCGTTGATGAGTTTCCGATTTGGTTTGAAGAAATCTGCGCCAAATTTATGTCACCCCGGGACCCACCTGTAAAACTTACCTGAAAACCTAGCAATAAGATTAAGTTTTAAAACCAAAAAATGCAGCATTCTCATTTTCACATTTTTTTAAAGTAGTGAATTGTCAAATTGTCTTGCAAATATTTACATGGGTAAGTTTCAACTCAATATCTACCTGTGACTTTTTTTCCAAAATTTTACAGAACTTGATATAAAGAATGTCTGCACGGAAAACCCCGAATGTGATTGGATTATCCGGTTCGTAAACTAGCCCATAGATGAAATTTTGAGTCCAATTGTCTCTAGAACATATTGATTAGTGTTTTCGCGCTAGGATCGGGATGTCAAAATAGACTTCATGTCTTTGTTGACCAGGAGTTGAATCAGTTTTTTCGAAATGGAGAGTAAATCAGTTTCCTGACCAAAAGTAACACAATCAAATATCAGAGGGACGTGTTTTATATGTTGATAAGCCCAAACGTAGCAAATCCATGATTGTAGAGAGAACAAGAATACAGAAGATTGATCACGAAGTCCCAACCAAAAGCCCCCACATAGACGAGACAGCTGTTCGATTGTTCATAAGCCAAAAAAGGCAATTTCGATCAAACTGAATGATTAATTAGCCATCATGGCCATGCACAAAGCAACACAGCTTAACTAACTAATCTCCATACTCTAATCCAAAAAGTTTGGTGCAGGGTCAGATGATGGCTACGTTCGTACGTCCAATTCCTGGCTGTCAATGGCCTCTTTTCCCTCCCTTTCTGCATGGTTCCTGTTGGCTCACTAACGAACCTGCGCTTAATCCGGATGCTTGATTGACTGGATTAAGACAACTTTCGGGCTTGTATTTGAACGTACTAACCAGTAACCAGGGCCATTTAAGTTTTTTTTTTTTTGACGGGAAGGCCATTTAAGTTGGTGGGTAAGGGAAAGCGTTTTGGTCCCCTGAATATCGTTGGACGGACCACGTACGCATCCACACCCAAACATGTACAGTAGGCTAAATTCTTCTTTACAAATCGCTGTAGCAACAGCTGGTTGATTAGAACGACTTTCGTAATGCGTAGCAACCGATGGATCGATGGTGACAGACCAGCTTGCTAAATCGTATAAACAGAATGAAACTGAGCCCGACAATATATATGCAGCAAACAGAAACCCTGTTTGTGTGGCTCTGATGGAATATTGATCTTTTTTAGTGCACATAGACACCACTCTGTAGCTAGTAGACTGGTATAATGTATATATTACAACAGAAACTAATTAATTAAGATGATCTTGTAGTTGTTTGCATGATGGTGCGAACTGATGATTGGTGATTTGGTGTGGTGGGAGTCGACGACTTTCGACCTAGCTAGCTTTCTCCACGGCATACGTGATGATCTTGTATGCTGTACGCGCGCACGCGGCGGAGCTGGGAGGCGAGCACGCGGGCGGCGGCTTGATCTGAGCTGGGCTCAGAGGGTCACATTCGTTGTTGTTTGCGCCTTGCTACGGCGGTGCGATGAGCAGCTCGGTCGTCGTCGTCGCTTCGTGTGTGCTCTGTTTATGCCAGTGGCGAAGCTGCAAAATCTCATCATTGGGTTCACCACACTGTGTAGAACTATATATTGGTTCAAAGTATAGAAAATACATAGCACTTATAGATGCCAGAGGATTTCGGATGTAAGTACTCTTCAGATTCGTTACCGGCGGTTGTCGGCACTCGCCAACACATTCACGCAGACATAGTTATCAGTTGTGTGGCAAGGTCACATCAGGGCGATGATTGTGATGTTCGTGTTAGTCTCTCTGGTGCATGCATGCCATTGATGTGTGTATACAGAGAACGGGATGGACAGTCGATTCTTCAGACCATGATGTTCCATGCTAAAGGCGGGGATTTAGGTCTGAGTTGAGAATGTCAATGATATGAAGGTAATGATAGCTTGGTGAGTGGAGGTGACAACACAAGGATGCTGAGACATGGTGGTGCTCTACGAGTACGGGGTCTTGAGCTCTGAGGTGAAAATCTTTGGTATGTTTACCTCGCAATGGCGTTGGTTAGTCATCGTTACCTTTTTAAAGGCATTGCATGGAGTTTCGAAGATCTACTCTCCAAGGTGAAAACCTAGGATCTGATCTCTTTGTCTGGATCCGACGATGACTCCTTTCTAAAGGCGTTGCTTATGGAGAACATTTCTCGCAGTCATGTGTTCTCTATTGCAGTAGTTGTTGTCGTTGCTGTTGCGTCAACTTTTATTTTTCTTTCTTCTTCTTTTTTTGCTATGTGCATCCTCGATGTCTCGATTGTTCCTGACATTGAGTTATTGCCAGGGACGGAGCTAGGGCCATGGCCCTTCCCATGCTATATTTTTTTTCTGAAAGATCCCCTATGTACGTAGTATGCAGATTTGTGCCCAAAATTACCAGAAATTGTCTATATGGTCCCCTCTAACTAAGCTAGTGATCAATTGCCCCCTCCAAATTATTTTCCTGACTCCGTCCCTGGTTGTTGTAGGGGCTGTATGAATTTTTAATATCGTTTTGATATTTTGTTATCCCTTATTGAAAAGTGTTAGGGACAAGCTAAACACCTTCATTGTTGGCCTAAAAACGCAGTAGGCCGGTTGTTATAGCTCTAAAGAGTTCGACCAAGTGTAGAAGTGCTGCCTCGCCAACTAAATAACTAACTCCCGGTTAATTTAAGCCTTTTCCATTTAAAAGTTTCCGTTGAACCGAATGGGGCAGTGGCGGATCCATAGGATGGACAGGGTGGCCCACGGCCCACCCTGAGATTTTTGGTTAGCCTACATATCATAGAAGAAAATAAAATAAAAGTCCAAATGCAAGCTTATAATATTTATTTTTCGTTAAAGTGAATCACCCTAGTTCAAATACCTGGGTCCGCCACTGGAATGGGTGTACCATGGCACATGACCTAAGATGCGATTCATGACAACTAGGGCCGCATCTGATCTAAGGATGGTACGGCAAGGCGTCTATAATGAAATTAATGGTCCAAAACGTACCATTCCGATGACCTTATTACCAGCAGTGTACTAACTTCACCAAACATTAGAGCCGGCCAGCTGATTCGTGTAGAGCTAGTAGTTTGTCCTATAGAAATAAATTGTGGAATCTGATACGAGAGAAGATTAGTTTTGACGATTGGGTTTTACGATAGGGTTGCAAGCGGTGGTTCCGCAAAGTCCTGCATAATACTCCCTCGGTTTTATTTTAGATGATTCTTAAATGAATATATCTGGACGTAAAATATATCTAAATATATCTATTTGAGAGTCATCTAATATGAAACGATGGAAAATTAGTTACAACTAACTTTACATATTTTAATTACTATATAGACGCCGCCCTGCAACCCTAGTTTTACGTACATAAAGTTAGCTGGATAAGTTGAGAGGTAAGATTCGTTATGCGTGGTCGTGCTAGCTATTGATGCCTATATACATAGCCGGCCGGCCGGCCGGCTGAATCGATCACGTTAGCTGGCTGCTCCCAGTAGGTCGCCGGTCCATTTCCTTAACCGACGCGCGCGCGCGTTCGTAACACTGTCCCGTGTGTTAACTGTGTGCCAGGCAGTTCGCAAGCTCGATCGATCGTGCTTGGGAAATCCTCTATTCCGTACTACTCTATCATGTCTTCTACGAGTAGTATTTAAAGTGTCAATTAGGAGAGATCGGCTGGTTCACTTGTTATGCTTTTAGAATATCTTCACCGGGACATTTAAAGGAGCTCTAAAGTCTCATAGGGATACATACTTGATATATAAATATCTATAAATAGATTTAAACGGGAAACCTTTCTATAAGATAATCAAAATTGAAAAGAACTGTCTTTTCTGCCACACTGGTCTGATGACGCCTCCTGCACAACTACCTCCGGCGGCTGGCTGCCCCCAACGTCTCGGTAGCGCCATCTCTCATCGTGCAGGTGAGGCTAGACACTACATCTATTCTTTGTGACAGGTCGTGCCAGGGAGGAGCGGTCCTTGTCGCAGTTCAATGCATCGGCGCCCTACCGGGACCTGTGGTGGGGGCTGAGTATGCCCGCCGCCTCCATAGATTCTCTACCACGAGCCGCCCGACAAGGTGTCTGACGAGGAGGAGCCACCTCTTCCGCCTCCAAGCTGCACCGGTCATCGATCGATACCGGCTAGAACGACGGCTTTCACGAGTAAAGTTTTTTTCACGGCCTATGTCAATCATTGATATGCATGGACGTTGCCCGAAAACGGCCCCTTGACCAGAGATATATGTATCCGTGAGAAGTAGCTCTATCAGTGCATCTGTCAGGGGCGTCGAACGATCAGTATGCTTGTCGCCGGCCTCCTCCGCCATCGACACATGCGCAGAGTATCTCGAGCAGTGCATTGAAAAAGCCTCGAAGTTTTGGTTGTACTCCCTGGTAAGGCTTACATCAAGGTTGGAATATTTGAGTAGAATTAAACTAGTTTAGGTTTAGGATTTAGTTTCTATTTTATGAAACCAAGTTGTATCCGAATTTAATCGTGTGCTGATCAGTTGGAGATCAGATCAGCGTGCCGATAGAGATGGGCTGGGCTGGGTTGCATGCATGGCAGATCAGCGTGCACGGAAGGCGACGTACGCCCTGACGACAGACCAAACGAAACCAGACCAGGAGAGGTCGATATTAATTGGATATATGCAGAAGCCAGCATGGAGATAAAGTGAAGGCCGGAGACGACAGCAGCCAGTGCGAGCGCAGCCACACATGAACCGCCATCATCATCATCATCATCTACGACCAGAGCAGATGAGGTCCAAGTAAATCAGACTCAGTACTCCGTGATGTGCCGCTAAATCCACCAGATCGAGCGTCTATCTTCATTTCAGCCTGATCGCAATCGCAACAGCTCGATGTATGGCGACGCGCCATGTGCGCGGCGAGGAAAGCGGGCGGCGGACGCCTCTGCCTCGATCGTACGTGGGCTCGGGCCACAGTAGGTCGCGTCCGCCTAGCTTTCGTACGTTCGGCCTGCGCGCCGCCGCGTGTTGGTCGTCGGAGAGCTAGCTAGCGCGTGCGCACGTAATCGACCGACCGGGCCGGTAGAGATCGATCTGCAAGTAGTAGTTCCTCCATGGGTCTTTCTGATCGATCGGGCGTTTCATTGGAGCGATTGTTTATTTATTGCTGGCAGTACGTAACCTGCAGACCCCATCTATCTAGTATCTATGTGGTCACGAAGCAGGCAGCCTAGCTAATGCAAGTGTGCAACTAATACGTGTACGGTTGTATCAGTATACTTAGTACACAAGTAGGGAATAGCCCACTGGCCGACAATTATTTATTAGACAGACGAGAAAAGACGTACGGCATCGATCGATCGCACATGCATTTACGTATACTCCCTCCGTTCTAAATTAGTTGTCTTTCATTTGCCAAAAAGTAGATGTATCTATACTTGTAACATGTCTAGATACATCCACTTTTTGGCAAATAGAAGACAACTAATTTGAAACGGAGGGAGTACCATGCATGCAACTAATACGTTCTAACTACATACGTTTCACTTCACATTCACGTGGATCGATTTTCATTCACTAGAATTTCAGTGTTTTCCTATCCCCCCCGAACAAAAACTTAAGTTTACAAACTCTTGCTTTCCAATAAACTATCCTTCACATGCATTGCGATAGTTTTTTTTTTTTTTTTTTGTGTCGTTTTCCTTTCTACGTTTCTACAATTCTGAGAACCATTGATGCTCTAAGTGCATGTTTGGATAATGAGTATACAAGTCGTGTTTTCAGGAAACGCGTTTGTAGAGGATTTTTAGGGAAACGAGTTTTAATTAGTTTTTCCGTTAAACCAAGTTTACACAGGTCCTTGTTTGGTTCACCAAAGTTGTAGAAACACGTACGCTTCCTTATTTTGCCTATCTCCTTTTTTTCCTACACACCATCGCCGGGACACGGACTGGCGAACTGCTGCCACGGCGTAGGGTCGATTGCCATCTCCATGACCGTAGAGCCGAGCGTCGATATCTCTGCCGCCAGCCGCTACTCTTTGCTCCGTGTGTCCATAGGCGATAGAACATCGGCGTGCCGCCGCCCATCGCCCGCTCTCCGGCTATGTTGGCCATCCACTGCGCGCACCGGACGTCGGCGACCATGGCGGGGTCGTCGGAGCCTCGGAGCCGATGAGCACATTTCGGCCATTGACGTCGCAGTGTAGTTGGCCAGCAATCCGTCGGCGCGTAGTCCATGTCCATCTCGTAGCTGCAACTTTCGTCCTCGGACGCAGACATAAGCACGTCGCCGATCCGGCAAGCAGCCAGACGGTCTGGTGAATATGCCTATGGACTTCACGCGAGCACATCACCGGTCAGGCGAGCAGATACTGGACGACGTTCCCTTGCCAATTGCTGGAGCGGTGGCAGGTTTCGCGAGGAAGACGAGGATAGATTAAACGCGTTTTAACAAAATCGTAGAATAGTCGTTTTTCCTAAAACTCAGTTTTCGGATTTTGTGGAAATCTGGTTTTACCTATCCACGTTTTCTTCTAACTACCCAAACAAGTTTTAGGTTGTTAGAGTTTTAAACGCGTTTTAATAAATCCGGTTCTGTCAAAACTTGGTAACCAAACAGGGCCTAAGTGCACATAGTTGTTTTTCCAGAACACGGATCCACTTAGTTGAATAAAATAAATTTGTCGGAGACATGCATAATATGATCACGAGCTAGTGAAAGTTACTTAAGCAGATTATATATTCGACTTTTTCTATTCAATTTCCGTGAACCTGGGCCTCTGTGCATAAACGCATTGACGGGTTTCTAGTCATTTTAAAAACTCTTGCCCATCAACTTAGAAACATATTGACACGTGGGATGTTGAATCTCAAATGGGTCGACACAAGTTTCGAGACATGGCTGAAAATTAAGCTTTGTTCTAAAAAAAACTATTTTCATCATACTTAACAAATAAAAACATAAATATAATAATTCCTATACCATTAAATATTACTATTTTTATAAGATAACAATAAGAAAATAGTTCATATAGTTGTTTTTGAAAAATGTATTTATTCGTGGATAATAAATAAAATGTTTATACAACGAATTAAACTTGTTTCGACTGATAAAATGTTGGTATGTCTTCTGGATGGAACCAGAAAGATCTTCTGCATGTCAAACAAATATTCATATATTTTAATAAATTTGCCTACACTAGCTAAAAAATGCAAGAGAAAATATCTCATCTCCTCTGTGGAAAATGGCAATGTATGACAAAAAATTTCATCCAACTTCTGTAACGGTATCTTTTTAATAGATAGAATTGTTGCTAGAAATTTTTTCACTAAAATCCATATCCACCATTTATGATTTTTTATGTACGTCAACTAATATGTTCATAAATGTCGACAAAATTTAAGGGCCGTTCCAAAAAAACTTTGGACAAGGAAAATTATATTTTATATTAGACTTTTATACTTCTCTTAGGATTATTCTTTTGATGTTATTGTGTTAATCAATACATTTTTTATTACAAAGATTGAATAGTTATTGTGTATTTTATTATACGGTTTTAATGTATATTAACTTTAAAGTTTGTGAGTGCTAAATTTATATTCTATGTTATAATAAAAGTTCTTCTCAACTATTTTGTTTGTAATTGGATAAATTGTAGAGTGTCTATATGTATGTGTTAGTGTATATACTTAAATATCGTTAAATACAGTGATAGAGATCTCTAAAACATACATTCGAACAAATATCTTATTAGTGGTTCTAGTATATTATGAAAACTTCTGGAGTATAAACCGAACCATTAAAAGAATGGGTTTGCAAGTTAAGTTCACTGAAAACATGTGCATGATGTGTAAATGGTATTGAAATAATGTATATTATACTAATAATTTATTAAAATAAAGTTTTCATAGATTTTACTTTTGATTATTTTGCATGTTTTCGTCTTTAATGTGTCTGGTTCCATCCAGTCTATGTAAGTGCTCCTGTCAATTTCTCAAGTCAAATTTAAACATGGATATTGATACGTGTCAAACGTATCTATAATTTTTTATTGATCTATGCTAGTTTTGTAATGTTCTCATATGTTTTTATTATCATATTAATCATTTTTATGCATTTTTTTGGACTAACCAATTGACAAGATGCCTAGTGCAAGTTTCCTGTTTTTGTTGTTTTTGTATTTCAGAAAATTTACTTCTGGAAATATTCTCGGAATTGGCTGAAAATTTACGGGGAATGTTTACTCGACGGAAGGCACCAGGACACCAAAGGGCAGCCCTGGGGGCCACCCACAGGCCAGGGGCGGCCTGCTGCCGCGGCCTGGGGTCCACCCGCGGGTGGGACCCGCCCCTGCCCGTGGGGCACCCCCTCGGCCCCCTCTGACGCCTATAAATTCACATTAAACCTAAAAACGTCGGGGCGGCCATTATTTTCCAGAGAAGTCATCCCGACGCGTCGTCATCTCAAACCCTAGTTCGGGGGTGATTCTGAAGCAGACCCCGACACTCTGCCGGATGGGAGATCGATCCCGGAGGGCTCTTCATCGGCATGCCTTCCTCCGGGATGATTTGTGAGTAGTCCCACCTTGGACCATGGGTCCATGGCAGTAGCTAGATGGTAGTCTCTCTCTCTTGTGCTTCATGTCTTATGATCTTGTGAGCTGCCTAACATGATCAAGATCGATTATTGTAATGCTATGTGATGTGTTTGCTGGGATCCGATAGATTATAAAGTTATGGTCAGATTGTGCATGATTCTTATATGCTGATTTATGTTCTTGCATGCTCTCCGATGTGCGTAGTTACTTTGGCCAAGTGATTGTGTGTATCTCCAAGAGAGGGTATTTATGCTAGATAGTGGGTTCATGCCCCATTTTGTTCCTGGGCACGAGTGACAGAAACGTCTAAGGGCGAGGGTGTGCTGTTGCTACTAAGGGTAAAACAGCGGTGTTAATGTCTCTTTTGATATTAGTATTGCTTACTTCATGCGCTTTACTTAATCCAAATGTTTGTTGCTTGCAACTTAATACCGATGGGTGACAGGCTGGATAGCGATCCCACGGTGGACTTTTTAGACAAAGATGCAGTTGGACTCAACGGTCTTTATTCATTGTCGTGATGCCTACTTAAATATTATCATGTTCTCTTTGTCATAGCTAGATTAAGTTTGTGTTATAATCTTGTCAATTGCCCAGCTGTACTTTGTTTACCCATCATATGATTGTTCTATTTACTTGAGAGACTCCACTAGTAAACCCATGGCCCCCGGTCCATCTTTTTACATTGATTGCAACCTTTATTCATCACTTTTTATCATCATTACTCCACTGGTCCATTTTCATATTTCATCTATTTCACTATACAATTAACCGCTTTGTTTTCTGCGAGACCGGAAAGATTGACAACCTTTCCGCCGTTGGGGGCAAAGTATTTTGGTTGAGTGTGTGCAGGTCCACGCCTTTTGAAGATTAAGCGCTAGAGATCTTCAACATTCATTTTGTTGTTGATTTCAAGGTCCTACTGGTTCGATAAACCTCGGTTCGTTATCGAGGGAAAACTGCTGCTTGCTACATCTCCGCCTTCGCTTGGGGCACCACCCAACTCTTCATCAATAGCAATCAAGCTCTTTTCTGGCGCCGTTGTCGGGGATCTTGGAGCAACAGCAAGGGGAGTCTCATACTCTCAATCACTTTACTTTGTTTTGGTCTTGCTTGCTTTATTTCTAGTTTAGTTTATTTTTCTTGTTGCAAAATTTTAAAACCCCAAAAAATTAATGTAGTCTTTTATCCTGTTTTATTAGTATGCTTAGTTCTTTGGTTGTTCTTAATGGCTACTTTCTTTGAAACTAGATCTTGTTGTGGTTTCACAGAAGATAGGCAAAAATACTATAAGGAACACCGCTTGTCGCAAAAAGGGAAACAACTTTGGGAATTTCTGAAAAAATTTAACTTGTATGTTGAAAATATAAGTTTCCTCTATGATATAAAATGTTCTTGTGGGAGGCGCACTCCACACCGCCCCTTCCAATGTCCGGACAATGAAAATGAAACCTTAGCTTTTATGCTAGGGAAATTTTGATTTCTTTGATGTTGAACAGATTGAAGAATTTGTTACTTTTAAGGGTGCCTATGAAATTGCTTCTTTGCTGGAGAACATTGATAATGCTCGTTATCAAACTGAGAATTTTACTATACTTAAATATTGCATGGATAATTACAAAGATGATAATGCTTATATTACTGAATATCTTAAGGGTTTATCTCCCCCAGAGGAAGAGACTAATGCCATGCAGGAGCCTATGGAGGAAGAAATTGCTGAAATTGGAAGCTCATTAGATGAAAAAGAGGAGGAGAGTGACAAACTAAAGGAGGAAGAATGGAGTAGCTACCCATCTCTACCTTCTAATGAGAGTAACTCTCTAACTTATACATTATTTAATTTTCCTCCTTCCTCACAAAAGGAGAATGAATGCTATGATCCCATTGATTCATTTGAAACATCCCTTTTTGATAAAAATGATCTCGTTATATATGATAATCCGTGCTATATTGATAAACCTTATGATAATCCTTTATTTGCTACAACCAATGAGATGCATGATAATGAGGAGTTGTGTTTAGAAAGTTCTTATGATAAAGCTCTTGATGATGGTCCTAGATTACTTGATGATAAAAATTATAATGCTATTGAAAGTGAGTTCAATCCCACTATTTTTAAGATTGACCGAAATTATGTGCTTGTAGATCATGAAAAGCCTGTTTTAAGTGATAGATATATTGTTGAGTTTGTTCATGATGCTACTGAAAATTATTATGAGAGAGGAAAATATGGTTATCGGAGTTCTCATGTTACTAAAACACCTCTCTTTATGCTAAATTTTTTGAAGTTGCACTTGCTTTACCTTCCTATACATAATGCTTTATGCTTCATTGATTTATTTTCTTACAAGATGCCTATGCATAGGAAGAGGGTTAGACTTAAATGTATCTGATATTTGCTTCATGATGCTCTCTTGTGCGTTTTCAACTCTTATTCTTATGTGAGCATCATTGAAAGTACTGGGCCTAGCTAAAAGGCTTTAAATAAAAGCGTTTGTTGGGAGGCAACCCATCTTTTTAGTTTGCTTTTTACTTTTCTTGAGTCTTGAAGTTGTTGCCTCTGTAGCAACTTCATTGTATCTTTTTCTTTTGGTTTTTTGTGCCAAGTTTAGCCTCTAATGCATTGAAAGTGCGAGGTGTTGTTTTGCTGTCTAGAAACAGATTTCTGTCCTTCACTATTCGAAAATAAAAAAACTATCTGAATTTTATATTTTTCTGAAATTTTAGAAGGCAATACTAATACTTTTATCTATCTTCCGTTAGTTTTGAGTTTTCTGATTTGAGCTACAGAAGTTCCTCGAAAAATTCGTTCTTTACAGACTGTTCAGATTTTGACAAATTCTGCTTTTATTTTGTATTCATCTCTTTACTATCGTCAAATGTGATACTCTTGGGGTACGGTGGAGTGCCACATTGAGGATTAGTGAACAGTAGATAATGCCTAACAAAGTTGTTTGAATTTGTCTTGAGTTGAACACATGCGCATTTTTAATTTATGAGCACTAACCCTCTAATCAGTTTATGAGAAGTTTTGTGTGAAGTGAGTTTTTAAGTTCCAAAGGAGAGGATAATGAAGAAATTGAAGATGGATCAGAGCTCAAGCTTGGGGATTCCCCCATGGCACCCCCTCTGAATATCAAGAACCATCAAGTGTCAAAGCTTGGGGATGCCCAAGGCATCCCCCCTTCTTCATCGACTATCATGAGGTCGTCTTTGTTGAACTATGTTTTTATCACTTTACATATTATGTGCTATGCTTGGAGCATCTTTTTAATTTCAGTTTTTTTGTTTGTTTTCTGGTCATATGCTTGTTGGATCCTTGCTTTGTTTGTGTGGGAGAGAGACACGCTCCGCCTTTTCGTTTGAATAGTCCTGTGCTTCGCTTATATTTTGTTGAGTATTCTTAGCTATTGTTTATTTGCTAGTAACCTCTCGCTTTTAACTTTTATCTTATTTAGAGCTGCTAGTAGTTATTGTTAAACTTTCTTGTTCTTCACTTATACTTGTTGGAGAGTTGTTATTCATAAATTTCTAGAATTATCAAAGTGACAAAATGCTATTCATGTGATAGTGGAATGAAACAAAAGCCTGCATGGTATTGTAGATCATTGTGTGGATACTTGATGCTTCTCATTTGTATTGAGATATTAAGATGAATGCTTAAACTTGCTGGTTATTTCAGTGGAATTGATCAGTAAAGAAATACTGTTAAAAGCTTGAAATTGTGTGGTGTTTCATAGTTGTTAATTCATTAAGCTAATCTTTCCATCAAAAGAATTGTTTGGTCAACAAGGGAGACAGTGTGGATCTTTTATGGTTATGATTGACTTATGTCTTATGTTACTCTATTACCGGTTAATGTTGATGTTTGCTTCAAATACCTTCTTTGCTAAGCCCAAAAATTCGTACTGAGTGTATGGATCACTCGTGCATCCAAATCCCAAAGCCAAACTATCTTGCCAGCTGAGTCCATCATATCTACCTATGCATGGTATTTCTTGCCATTCCAAGTAAATTTGTCATGTGCTATCTTTAAAAATTCAAAATACTCTCTTTTTGTGCCTCTGTTTTTAAGCTCATGAGGGAGTAGTGGAGAGCTAGATATAACTCGTGACGAGCAAGGTCATTTCCCCCTTTCACCCGGTGTCGATGGATTACGTCTTCACTTGAATCAACCCGAGAGCAGCTTAAGCAAAAATATAAATATAACTCACCATTCTCCTCCGCGCAATGAAAATCTGAGAAATCAGCTCTAAACATTGGACAGTGGTGAAACCAAGGAGAAAGAGGAGCGTACTCGCTCCTCTAAAACCAGCTGCTCTCACAAGTCTAAAAGCCTTGCTTGTTATGGGGGACTAGATAGCTTCTCTGTTGCGAAGTCATTGACGAAAGCATGCATGTCTCAAAATTGTTTTACTTCTGTTTCATAAAATAAAAAGGTCTAGCACATGACTAATCCCTGCTTCCCTCTGTGAAGGGCCTTTCTTTTACTTTTAATGTTGAGTCGGTTTTCCTCTTCCTTCTATCTCCACCAAAGCAAACATCTAGCATTGACCATGGGTATCATTGATCATATTGCATTGTCAGATTAAACATGAATCTTTATATTGACTTTACCGTTGGAAGTTGAAGCTTTTTGCTAAAACTTACATCTTCTTTGTTCTGATTCTCAAACAATTTTGTTATGGAACTATTACCTATATGAATTAATCAAATATGTGGATCACATTGCTTTCATGTCTTTAACATACTATTTATGAAAGGTTTTGCTTGAATGATTCAACTTGGTTATTCATTGCTTTCTTGCTATCAACTATAGATAATTGTGTATCACTTCATTCACATCCTATGCTTTACATTACTATCTTGATCACTGATGCATGTAAAATGCATACATGAACTTTGCATTATATCACTTATATTTCAATCATATTTGCATCATATAAGGGTTATATCATTGTTTTATAATGATTTTGGGAAGATTTCATAGTTTTCATATTTTTTTTGAATTAACCCTGCACTGGCAGAAAACCCTATTTTCTATATTTTGATGTTTCAGGGACCCAAACGACGTCCAAATGACCTGAAAATTTACGAGCATCAGTTTTTGGAAGGAACAAAGTGTAGGGGCGAAGGAAGCGAAAAAGTGGACGCCCGAAGGCCAAAAGAGGGGGGCCCACGCAGCCAGATTCCTTGGCCGTGTGGGGCCCACCAACTTGGCCCTCGTGGCTCCATTGCCGTCGATCTTTCTTCCAGAAGCTTCGTCTTGACCTAGAACTGACTATAAAAATAGTCCCCCGACGTTTTCCAGAGGGGAGCGCCGTCGAAATATAGAAACACCGAAACAGAGACCTGGAGCTGCAGATTGGAGGGGAAAACTCCGGCGGGGAGCTGCCGGTGTGGTCTCCATCTCCTCCAACGACATCTCCACAGTCTCCATGATGACGAGGGAGTAGTCCACCCCTGGACTATGGGTTTGTGGAAGTAACTTATGTATCTCTCCTCTCTTTGAGCTTCACTAATTAGCACCGTATGAGCTGCCGAACATGATTACGGTCATCTATGTAATTCCTTTGTGGTGGATCTCTTTACGAGTTAATATATGTTTGAAATTGCAATTGTTTTGTTTCAGTTATGAAAGTAGATGCATATTATGTACCCCATTCTTGTCTACTTGTTTTGATCAAGCATGTTTATGAGAGCTTGTGTGGGGGAACGTGTGCATTAGTTGGAGTAGGCTAGTGCGGTGAAAGTGAGAGAAGTTCCGCGATCCACTTGGGTATTTTTACCTTACTTTGTTGCCTCACTAGGGATAAAGAAAAATACCATGCTACCGGAGGTGTGGGTGTGACCATTGCCACTTCTCCATGACTAGATCTAGCATGTTCTTATTTTAACTTCATGTCATAAGACTTAAAGCTATACTCTGATTTATCTTAATTACCGAGGTGCTAAGATTTAATTCACATCTTGGTGGAGTGTAAGAGAGATTAATAACCAAAAGATCTCTATGTTAGGACGTGATGCCCATATAATTAGTAACTTGTCATGAAACCTTTTTGTTGCAATCTCATATGTTAATTCTAGTATTCCATTGTCTACCACTTTATTAAAGAGAGAGTGCATTTGTGAAACCATGAACCCCGGTCCATTTTTAATCATAAGAAACACCTTTCCAACAACTTATAAGCATTTTCCATTTTATGCCATTTAAAAATCCGAAAATACAAAAATACTTTTATATCTTGCATTCACAATATAAAACCCAAAAATATCATCCATCATTGTTCCCACCATCCTTGCATATTTATTTATTTATCATCATTGCATATTTATTTATTGTTTTGCATTTGTTTTATTTTGATATCATTCTCACATCTTGTGCTTGACAACCACTTGGTGAGGTTGAGGGCACAAAACAATTTACTTTGTTTGTAGGTTCTCAAGAGAAGGATAAGAAGATAAAAATTTCACTACTGATTCCTCGAGAGTTCGATATTAAACCCTCGAGTCACCCCTCGTGGGGAAAACTGTCTTTCCTATACTATACACTCTGCACTTGGAGTCTCAACCTAACCCATATTCTTTTGATGCAGGTAACTACGTCAAGGGCCATCAAGACAATTTTCTGGCGCCGTTGCCGAGGAATCATTGCTGTAAAGATTTGTCCAAGGAGTATCTCACAACAAAGTCAACTTCATCACCAACTTGTGCTAACACCTAAGCTTGGGGAGGTTGCACCTAAGTGAGCATCATCTTATCCATCTTTACCTTCAAATCATTTTATTTTGTTTTGTTTTTGTCTTGCATATCATATTTATATTTCAGTTTGCATATTTTATTTTCAGTTTTGCATTTTGTGTTGCATTTGTTATTTCAGTTTGCATTGTTTAGTGTCATTTTATTTTCAGTTTTGCATAAAAAATTAAAAAAACACATAAAAATCTGCAAAAATGGGTGATAGAACTAAGTTGTGTGACTACACAAACACTCCAAATGATCAATTTATTGCTAGGCCCATTGCCACACCTGAGATAACAGCTGATAGTTATGAAGTAAGTCCAAGTTTGTTGAACTTGATAACTAGGTAACAATTTGGCGGTAGTGCTATGGAGGATGCCTCTATGCATCTTCATGATTTTGTTGAAATATGTGACATGCAAAAATTTAAAAATGTGGAAAGTGATATTCTAAAACTGAAATTATTTCCTTTCTCACTTAGAGGAAAAGCTAAAGAATGGTTGCATTCACTACCTACTGATAGCATTAATTCTTGGGGTGATCTAAAAGAAGCTTTCATTAAGAAATATTATCCTCCTGTTAAAATTTTGCAAAATAGAAACAAAATCCTTTCTTTTAGGCAAAATGAAAATGAACATGTTGCTATGGCTTGGGATAGGATAAAACTTATGCTTAGAACTTTTCCTTCACATGGGGTTAATGAATGGACCATATTACACTCTTTTTATAATGGTCTAAATTACATGTCTAGAAATATTCTTGATTCAGCTGCTGGAGGGGGCTTTTATGGGAAAAACTATAGTAGAAGCTAAGAACATCTTAGAGAGTATTTTGCAAAACTATAGTCAATGGAATACTGAAAGAGCATCTAATCCATCTAAGAAAGTAAACTCCATAGAAGAAACAAATGATTTGTCATCTAAAATGGACAATTTTCTTGCTTTCATTAATAAACAAAATATTGAAAATGTCCCTTTGCAAGAACTAGTTTGTAATAATCCTGAAAGCATTGATGTTAACTTCATTAGGAACTATGGTAATAATGGGTATGGTAACAACAATTATAATTCTTATAATAAACCCCCATATGTTCCTAACAACCGTCCTTTTGTTCCATATCCTAATGCTAGTGATATTAAATGGAAGCCTATGCCACCAAATAATGATAATTTTGAGGCTAATAAAATTCTTATGGAAAAAGTTCCTAGTCATAATACCATGATACAAGAGCTGACTAAGTCTGTTGCTTCTATTAGTTCTGATATTAAAGGATTACAACTTCAAACTGCAGAACTAGACAAAGCACTTTCAAAACTAGCTGATAATCAAGCCACTTTATTGAGTATGTCTGCAGGGAAACCACAAGCACCACCTGTGGTTGGAATGAATTCTATTAATATTTCTGAAAATGTTCCTCTTACTTTGGAGGACACTCTTAATGAATTATTGAACTATCCTGAATATTTGTTGCCATTTATGTCTCAACTTGTTGGTTTAAAAGAAGAAGTTAATGAAACTAAATATGATGAATCTCCTATTATGATAATGAAAGAGAGAAAAGTTGAGGAAGTTAAAATGCTTAGTGAAGTCAAGGAACCATTACTTGACTTAGATAATTGTAGCTTGCATGAATTAATATCTATCTTACAAAAAGTTGCAAGTGATCCTTCCATCAACTCTAACCAAGCAGGTTTTGTTTCTTATATTGCTAATCATGTTTTAAAAGAAAAGATTGCTAGGTACAACCAAGAAGCTATGATACCACCTAAGCTCCAAAGTACTAGTAACCATTGGAAAAGAGACACACCATGCTATATTAGATCTAGGATCTAGTGTCTCTGTTTTATCTAAAGAATTATATGAAGTTCTTGAATTAAAGAATCTTGAAAAATGCTCTATTGAACTTGCACTTGCTGATGATTCCATTAAACATGCTTTAGGAAAAGTAAGTGATGTTATGGTAGAGTTGCATATGACATTTGTACCTGTTGATTTTCTAATCATGGATATGGGGAATAAAACCTCTAGTCCAATTATTCTTGGAAGACCTTTTCTTTGTACCACAGGTGCTATCATTGATTCAAAAGAAGGGAATGTGAAGTTTCAGTTTCCACACAAGAAGTGCATGGAACATTTCCCAAGGAAGAGGGACACACCAAAGATCAAGCTCCCTCATGAGCTTCGTCCACAATAAGTATCAAGTAAGAAGCCTAGCTATATGGCTATAAAGAAAGCGCTTTACGGGAGGCAACTCGGTTGTTTTTATTTTTGATTTTCTTTGTGTCCTATTGATGTAACAAGAGACTTAGTTATTAGTTTTTTTTCTGTAATTTTTAATAAAGTGCCAAGTGTCGGAGAACTGTCCCAGGAACTGGGTGTGTCTCGAGAAGGATCGAGTAAGGGGCTGAACACGGAATCAAACAACCCTCAACGTGCTCCGGCGACGGTGCTCGTCGGACTCGCTGCGGGACAGCACTGCAGAGATGGAACACTCGGTCTTACCCAGGTTCAGGGCCCTCTTGTGGAGGTAAAACCCCTACGTCCTGCTTTGGTGTATTGCACTGCTTGGAGAGTTTACAGTACAAGGAGAGCTTGTCGAGCTCGAGGTGGCTAACAATGGCTAACCCTAGATCTTGAGCTAGGATGCGAACCAGCGTCGAGCTCTCCAGGGAATCGAACCCTTTGCACGGGCGTGCCTCCCCTTCCTTTTATAGGCGTCTCGGACCTCTTCCGCCCAAACATTTGGGCGGGAAGGGTTACCACACGGCGACGAAGGAAGGAGGCATGGTGCACAATAAAGGTGAAGTCCACCAGAAAGGTGAAGGCCATGGACGCGGTCCATGGCAGGGACGGCGTCACCAAAGCTGGAAAAAGGCCACCGCCCAACGGGCGGCGGGCTGGCGCTGCGGAGGTGGAACGGGTCCCACGGTGACGTCGCCCTTGGAGCGTAGCTGCAGACGGTTCCCTTATCACCAAAGTGGCAATACTCGTTGTCCGCTTTGCTTGGTGCTGCTTTGTTGACTCCTTTATACATGGAAACGGCAACTGCGGCGTCGGCGTCATCGCGCGCAGGCGCGCGCGTCACTCTGCACATGGCGCAGTGCCCATGTGCGCTCTGCCGCGGAGGCAGAGATGGCTTCGTGGGGAAGGAGCCTCGCGAGGCAAAAAGCCTCGCCGAGCCCTTCGGCTTGGTCCTTAGCAGAATTGCGGGTGGCGTCGGAGACACCTTGTCGAGTTGCGATCCCTCGCCAAGGGAGAGAACCCTCGGCGAGGAGAAAAACCCTCGCGAGGGAAAACCCTCGCGAGGCTCGCCAGGCTTGGAGAGCCTGGTCCTTAGCGAAAATCATCCAAAGAATCTTGTGGGCCCTGGCAGGCCGGCCCGTGGTACCCTGGTTTCCACTGTGCCGACAGTAGCCCCCGGGCCCGCGACGGGCACGCCGAGGCTCATGGACGAAGGCGAAGCGTCGAGGGGCCAAAGATGCCTGACAGGGCCGCGACACGTGAAGCGCAGCGGTTGCACCCGCGGCCACGACCTCCTCGGCTCCAACGGGCGACGTGGCGGGGCCCGCCACGACTCGGGAGCTGGTCAATAAATTCTGGGCGCGCAGACTGCGCCCTTCACTTCTCCCGTAACTCCTCCGCATCCTTCTCCAACACCTCCAAAACTCCTCCGTCCTCCCAGAGCGCTCCAAATCCAGAGTCTTCATCTCCTTCTCCGGCGACCCATGGCGCCCAAGAAAAGCAACGTCGACCCGAAGGGCAAGGCCGCGATGCAGGCCGGTACGTCGGCGGCGATGGCACGCGCTGCCGCTCTCGAGGGAGCGCTACCGCGGACCCGCGTCACCGCGGCGGGGATAGCCAAGGTGCGCCACCTGGCGGCGGCGAGCACCAACGAGCATGGTGCCACCGAGATGAGGCCGGCCGGCAGCAGGCTCACCGAGGGGTTCTACCCCATCTTCCTTCACACTCTCTACGCCGGTCTGGTTCCTACCTTCTCTGAGTTTCTCCTGTCGATTCTGGAGGTGTACAAGATCCATCTGCTTCATCTTCACCCCAACTCCATTCTCATCCTTGACATCTTCGCCCACCTCTGCGAGGCCTACATCGGCATCCGTCCCTCGGTGGCGCTCTTTCGTAGTTTCTACTCCCTCCGGAACACCGCCTCCAACGAGCGGCTCGGCTGCGTTTCCTTTCGCATCGCCGCCGCCAGGTGCGAGAACTACATTCCCATCGCCTGGTGCGGTGAGAACGCCATCACCAAGGTGACGAAGAAGGTGGAGAAGTTCCGCGAACGGTGGCTCTTCGTCGACGCCAAGAAGACAAACCCTCTCCTGGAGGTGCCCGAGGGGCCCCCGAGGAAGTGGGCGCGCTGGGCGAGCGCGGACTTCAGGGGCTTGAAGCTTGACGCGGTGTACGAGTGCATCCGATGCATCCGCGAGGCAGGGGTCACCGGCCAGATGGTGGCAAAAGACTTCACGAGGCGCCGGATCGCTCCCCTGCAGTGGCACTCCGAGCCGGTGTGGCGGTACACAGGCAAGGATGACGCGATGCGGCTGAGCAAGGATGGCTTCGAGCCCGAGGTGCTGCGCCAGGTGATGGGGGTCCTCTTCGTGACGACGGAGATCCCGTCCCCCACCAAGGAGGAGGCCAAGCCACTCATCTGCTTCGCCGAGGAGAGCATCGTGGAGCAGCGCGCGTGCATGCCCACGTTCGACGAGTGGGGAATTGTGCCCGCGGGGCACCGCGGGCCTCGCCCTAACCCGTGGGCGGCGGAGCCGGAGTACATGGATGATTCTCCGGAGCCGGAGGAGGCCGAAGAATCTGGTGAGGAAGACACCTCGCGAGGCGGGGACCCCCTCGGCGAGGACGAGGCCTCGAGAGACGCCGACCCCTCGAGAGGCTCCGCTGGCTCCTCAAGGAGCGTTCCTGCTGAGGTGGACCTCCAGGTGCTCTCCTCCAGCGACGAGGAGGGTGCCTTCCGCGTCGCCCGCTCCCAGCGCGTCGAAGAGGAGGGGACGAGCGGCGGCGGGGGAGGGCGCTGCGAACCCCGCTCCAAGGCCGTCCACGACAGGAGGGCCGCGACCGCGAGAGACGCTCCTCGCGCGGAGGCAGGAGCGCGTCAGGAGGAGGCCGGAGCAAGCAACACCCAGCCGCCCAAGGCGAAGAAGAGGGTGTGGGTGATGGCCGACGAGTAAGCCTTGATTCTTTTTCCCCTTTTATCGTTTTCCTTCTGGGAAACCTTCTTGAAGGGTCTTGTACCTGTTTTTCTTTCAGGCAGCCCGCGGCGCCAAAGAGGCGGCGGCTCCGCAGGCCTGGAGAGACCGCCGACGTCGTCGCGGAGACGCCTGCGGCCGACGAGCCGCAGCAGGCAGCTGTTCCTCCCGCGGTCGAGCACCGCGCGGAGGTGGTGGTGGTTGAGGAGGCCACGCCGTCGCCGGTTCGCGCGGCCACCCTTCCCGCGGTGGAGCACCGCGAGGAGGAGGTGACCGAAGAGGTGGCGTCGCCCTCGGCTCGGGCGGCGACTCCTCCCGCGGTCGAGCACCGCGCGGAGGAGGTGGTAGAAGAGGTGGCGCCGCCGTCGCCAACAAGGACGGCGACTCCTCCCGTCCAGACCGAGACGGAGGAGGAGAGGGTGGACGAGGAGATCGTCATGGAGCCGCCTCCAACGGAGGGGGAGGCTCCCCCACATGGGGCCGATGTGCCCGAGGCCGCGGCGGACGCGGCCGTCACAGAGGGGGCCGGAGGCGCCCCTGAGGAGCAGGAGGCGGAGGCACCTCCGGAGCCCTCTGGTGCTGGAGCTGAGCGCGAGAGGGCGCCCAGCCCCCAGAGGGCAACCGAAGCGAGCGTCGAGGGAGGCGCCCCCACAAGCCCCCGGACCGCGCCAGAGGCGGTCGTGGGCCCGAGGCAGGAGGTCCCGGGCGCCTCAACAAGGATCGAGGACTCCGCACCCAGCGGTGGTGCGGGAGCCTTGGCGCTGCAGGAGCCGCGGCGCCAAGCAATTCATCGCCGGATCGTCCTCAACCAGGCGCGGCGGGCGCTCGACGGGCTGGAGGAGCAGCTCGCCGAAGAAGAAAGCGCCCTGGCGGAGGAAAGGGCAAGGCTCAGCGAGGCCTGGGCCCTTCTCCACGAGAGGGTGGAGATGTGCCGCCGGCAGGACGCGGCGGCCCAGGCGGAGCGCCAAGAGGCCCTCCGCTTCGCCAAAGAGACCCGCGACAGCGTCAAGCGGGAGGCGCAGGAGGTGATGGAAGAGCTCGACGCCGCCAGGGAAGCGCTCGAGGTGGAGACCGCCTCCAAGCATGACGAGCTAGCGGCCGCGGAGCAGAAGTTTGCTGCTGACTCCGAGGTCGCCAGGGCCAGCCTGAAGGAGCTCCGCGAGCTGCTAGATGCCCGCGAGGGGCAGCTGGCGCCTCGCGAGGCAGAGCTGAAGCGGCACGAGGAGGAGCTCTCCCTCCGCGAGAAGGAGCTGCACCGGCGCGAGGAGCAGGTCCAGCTGCTCGAGAAGGACCAGGCCACCCGCGAGGGGCAGCTGCAAGAGCGTGAGGGCCGGGTGGCCAAGGACGAAGCCAACCTCGCGGCGGAGCAGAAGAGGATCCAAGAAGAG
Source organism: Puccinellia tenuiflora (assembly GCA_012064385.1). Lineage (NCBI taxonomy): Eukaryota > Viridiplantae > Streptophyta > Magnoliopsida > Poales > Poaceae > Puccinellia > Puccinellia tenuiflora. Next base: position 358,788 of record QRDG01000275.1, read on the forward strand.
GCTGACACCAAGGTCAAGCTCATCCGCGAGAGCCTCGCCAAAGAATATGACGAGAAGGCCACGAAGCAGGAGGGCCGCTTCAAGGCGAAGCGCAAGGAGTTTGAAGACCGCATCCAGGCGCTCGAGCGGGAGGAGAGGCGGTTGACCTCCTGCCTTGAGGCCGCCAGGGAGGCCCAGGTTCGCGCCGAGGGGAACGCCATCGCCCTGGAGAGAGACCTGGACGAGCTCCGACAGCAGGTGGGGCCGGTCGCGGCCCTGGTGGAGCAGGCACGGGACCAGCGCCAGGTTGACCGGTCCATGACGCGCCAGCGCCAGAGTATTCTTCAAAGCTTGGTGAGCCGTGCGCACGCGGTCGGGGACGATCTGAGGATCGACGTCCCCTCCTTCTCCGCAGCGACCGACGATGAAACCACGTATTCGTTCTTCTTCGAGCAATTCCTCGGGAGGCTTGAAGGGGTCGCGAAGGGTTTCGACGAGCGCGTCGTGGAGGAGAGCCGCGAGCTCCTCGTCGTCGCCGTCACCAACATCTTCAGCAACCTCGTGAGGCTCCAGCCCTCACTTGACCTTAAAGACGTGATGGCACCGCCGCGCGCCATCAGCAACAAGGCGCGGGAGACCGCCACGCAGGCCGCCATCGCGTTCGCCAAGAAATTCGACCAAGTCGTGATCGAAGGCGACGACGAGGAGGATGCTCTGGAAGAGGAGGCGGAGACCGCCGTGGACAAGGCAGGCACCTCGGGGGGCGCGACGGCCTGAACTCCTGCATCTGGACGTGCAGAGGCACAGACTATCTTAGCATTCATTTTGTAATTGCTTTTGTAAAGACTTGCTTCAAGCTGTGTTTGTTTGGTGAACATCCCTCGTGATGCTTTTGTCTTCCCTTTCATGTCTTTTTTGCTCTGCGTCTTAGGACCCTCTCTTAGCGCTACACCACCGCCGCTTCGGTATGCGAGAGTCAGGGCTCCACAAGGCCGGGGGGTGTGTGAGGCCTCAAGAGGTAAGAGCCTCCAAGTCGCGATGCTTGGGGCTCCCCTTCAACGCGCAAGCAGCCCATGAGGCACGGGAGAGAGAAAAGAGGCTCGGGGGGTGAAAACCAACGAGGAAAAATAACCAAGTGTTAGGACTTAGCTTCGCGAGGCGTTTTGGCCTTGGAGAGGGTGTTGGTTCCCTGGCGAGGTGTTTTCGTCTTGGAGAGGGTGTTGGTTCCCTGGCGAGGTGTTTTGGGCCTGCTTCCTGCGTTTTGACAGATAGGCGTGCCCACAAGCAATACATAGCTAGATAACTTATGCGCGCTCGTAGGTTCCTTCGTGTGTGTCTCGCGAGGAGAACAGGCACCAAGGTCCTTGGTGAGTTGACGTGCACGGGAGCCGGCTCATGAGTTCAGAGCTCCTTGGGAGTTGACATGCATGAAAGCTGACCCGTGAGTTCAGAGCTCGGATCCCTTGGGTTTGAGGCGCTGCCGGGATGCTCCCGTGGCATGGCACCATGCTAGCCCCCACTCGTGAGATACACAGGAGGGATCATACGAGCAAGGATAAAAACGCAACAACATAAAAGCTTACCAAAGCAAAACATATGCAGGCGCGAAGCGCAAAGGTTCAAAGTGACCTGAAACAGAGGTTCATTACACTGGCGTGGCCAGAAACACAAAAATCCGCCATGTCAGGCATGGGGTTCCACATGCTGTGGCTGAGGCTCTCGAGGGGGCGTGCTCGGGGCGACGCATGTAGAGAGAGCTCAGAGGGGGCCCCTATGCGGGGGTGGCTTGTAGAGCCTGCGGTCCACCATGGCGGGCATGGGGATCCACCTCGCCAAGGCATGGTGCTTGAAGAAGTCACCCTGCCGAGGTGCGGTGGCTTGGGAGTCTTCTCGAACGGCCCGCGGCAGCGTGTAGTAGAGAGGGGAGCCCGAAATTTTCCTCGTGGAGGATGATGGCGCGTGGCTCTCCCTTGATGCAAAAAGTTGTTCGTCGAGGACGATCAGAGGTAGAACTTGCGCAGGTGCTGGATGTTCTAGGGGTTGCGACAGGTATGCCGTCCTCCGTCTCGAGCCGCGCGGAGCCAGGCCTGGCGATGTGCACGACTCTGTAGGGGCCTTCCCACATTGGTGAGAGCTTGTGGAGGCCTGCCCTGGAGAGGATTCTCCTCAGGACAAGGTCTCCTGCTTCGAGAGTGCGCGGGCGGATGTGGCAGTTGTGGTAGCGACAGAGGTCTTGCTGGTATCTTGCGGCTCTCAGGGCCGCATTGCGGTGGAGCCCTTCAAGCAGCAGCAGGTCGTCGTTGCGGAGTTCGTCCACCTCAGCCTCCTTGAAGGCCAGGACTCGGGGAGAGCCATGAGTGATCTCGCTGGGGAGGACGGCTTCAGCACCATAGACGAGGGAGAACGGCGTCTCACCAGTGGGCTTTGTTGGCGTGGTGCGGATGGACCAGAGCACCGAGGGGAGCTCGTCGATCCAGTGCTTGCCGCTGGCCTTGAGGCGGTTGAAGTTTCTCGTCTTGAGGCCCTTGAGCACCTCGGCGTTGGCTCTTTCAGCCTATCCGTTACTTCGTGGGTGCGCCACCGAGGCGTAGCAGATTTGGGCACCGATGCTGCCGCAGTAGGACTTGAAGGCGCCGCTGATGAACTGCGAGCCGTTGTCGGTGATGATGCGGTTGGGCACGCCGAAGCGGCAGACCAGGCTCCTTATGAATTTCACCGCCGATTTCGCTGGTATGGTGCGCACGGGCTCCACCTCAGGCCACTTGGTGAATTTGTCGATGGCGACGTAGAGGTAGCGGTAGCCCCCAGCGCTCATGGGAAGGGTCCCAGCAGGTCCAGCCCCCAGACCGCGAACGGCCAGGAGAGCGGGATCGTCTGGAGTCCTTGCACGGGCTGGTGGATTTGCTTGGCGTGGAATTGGCATGCGTCGCAGGACTGGACGATTTCGGCGGCATCTTGAAGCACTGAGGGCCAGTAGAAGCCACTCCGGAAGACCTTGCCTGCAATGGTGCATGAGGAGGAGTGATGGCCGCACTCGCCGCTGTGGATGTCGTTGATGAGCTGGCGGCCTTCCTCGGCAGGGATGCACCGTAGCGCAACCCCATTGGGTCGCTTGCGGTACAGGTCTCGGTCGTGGAGGCAGTAGGACTTGGCCTGGCGAGCAATTCTCTCGGCCTCTGCGTCGTCTTCGGGGAGGGCTCGGTTCTGCAGGTAGTTCTTGATCTCGTCGATCTAACCAGTGTCTTGTCGTACCAGAGTTAGCAGCAAGCGATTGCCCGAGGGCAAACCCACAGTTTGGTGCTCCGCTCGGTGGGGCAGGTGGGAGCTCCTCGTCGATGCTGATGTTGACCACAGGTTGCTTGACCGAGGCCTTGGTGAGTCGCTCCTCGAATACTCCAGGCTTCTGGGCTTCTCTTCTTGCTGCTCGCCGAGCAATTTCGTCTGCCTCTTGGTTTTCTGCTCGCGGGATGTGCTTGAGCTCCATGCCCCTGAAGTGCTTCTCCTGCTTGCGTACCTCTTCAAGGTAGGCCACCATGTAGGTGTCCTTTGGTGTGTAGCTTTTGTTGGAGAAGTTGACGAGGAGCTGGGAGTCGCCCTTGATGAGGATGTACTTGATGCCGAGGGCGATGGCGGCTCTGAGCCCGGCGAGGAGGCCTTCATATTCAGCAATGTTGTTGGAGACCTTGTCATTGTCCTTGAAGCACAGTTGGACGGCGTAGTAGAGCTTGTCGCCTGTCGGTGAGGTGAGGCTGGCCGCGAAGGCGCCGTCGAAGTGCATGGTCCAGTGGCCTGGTGTCGTCCCTCCTGAGGCTGTGACCTCCTCCTCTTGAGGCTCCTCTTCACGCGTGTCCGTCCATTCGGCCATGAAATCAGCCAGCGCCCTGCCCTTGATGACCCTGGTGGTGTCAAACTCCATCTCGAAGGGTTGTGTAACATCCCAAATTTATTATAAGAATTAACAAGACCCAAAATTCAGAACCAACAAAAACTTTTTGAAATACTTCATTATTGATTGTGTTTTTCTGTATATTGTTCTGTTTGACCTTGTGTGACTTGATGTATATGCTTGTTTGACTGGTAAATATCAACCCAAGAATCCAACCAAGATAAAAGCATATTGAACTTTGATGATCATGTTATGACAAGAGTATATTCCATATATCTTTTCCAATCTTATTTTGGCCAAAGTCTATTTCAATGATGTCTGATTTTGGCAACAACCAAAACACCCATTATTGAGAAGGTAAAGGTGATTTCCCAAAACTATGTGTTCCCCAAAAATATGGAGACCTATATAATTATCAACCTTGATGTTTTGCATGTATATGCAACTCCTATTTTATAAACTCTGATTTTCACTCCATTTGAAAACAACACTAGTGGGAAATATATTACCCCACATATTTCCTTTCTCAAATTTTTTTTTGAAAACAATTAAATTATGAGTTGAGATATTTCTTAAACCTCATCTTGTCATAATTGAGTGTGATCATTTCTTTTAAGATAGTGTTGTGAATTATGGAATTGGTGGTGTGATTAATTCTTGTGGTTTGATTTGTGTGCTAATGATTGTGATGTGATTATTGTTGTGTTTTGATATGAGTGCTTGCTAAATAAAATTATGAAGAGAGGAAAAGAAACAAAATAAAAACATTAACACATGAAATCATGGGACAAGTGCCACACCAATTTCTCTAAAATGAGAAAATTAATATTTTCCTTTAAAACCGAAAATCAGTGGGGTGACATAGTGCTCACTCCCACTTTGCTCTAATATTTCTTCCCTCTTCAAATTATAGTTTCAAAATTTAAAGATTTCATTTCTATTTCTCTCTTTAGTTTTACCCAATCACAAAATGTGCTATGATGCACTTGTCAATTAATTTCCGTCATGGCACCAAAAATCCCAAACACCTATACTTAATCCCCACAGCAATTGCACAATTGCACCTCACCTTTTTCCTTAGCATTAAAATGCAAATAGTGGCAAATAGTGCAAAATGGTGCCTCCACCCTATATTCCAATGGTAGCCCCAAACCAGCCCTAGGCTTGTTCCCTCCTTGTCCCGCACATGTTCCCGCACCCCCCACACTTGCTGGACAGAACCCTAGCCACTCCTTACCCTAAACCCTAGCTAGAACTAGCAATGGCATGAGCATGCCACCACCATGCCAACTTGTCCCAAATCGGCAGCAAAGCAGCACCCCACCATGTCTAGGAGCTTGCCCGTGCCACCCTGATGCTCCCCATGCCAACCCCATGGCACCAGGCCCCTCCTCCTGCCCGCATTCGCCGGAGCACTGCCGGCCGACACGCTGTCGAGCACCTGGCGTGCACCATTGCACCGCAGCCACCCCGGCCGACCAACACCCTCCCGCGTCGCCCGACCGCCCCAGCACGCAACCCTCCGTCCCTGGCAACCCCCTGGACACGGTCCCGTGCCGCCCTCGCCCCGCACGACGCCGCCCCAGCCCATGCCCGTGCCCCGCGCCACGGCCGGACCCCCCCTCACCATCCTTTTACCCCCCCCCCCCCCCCCCCCGAGCTCACCCTGCCTACAAATACCGCCCCCGGCCGAGGAAGAACACCACACCACCACCCCCACTCCCCTCACTCACCTAGAAGCAGCAAGGGAGCAGGAGAAGCTCGACCCCGAGCTGCCCGGCCACCGCACCGTGACGCCACGGTGGTGCGTCTCCGGCGCCGCCGCCGCCACCTAGCCGCCGCCCAGGGACCCCGCCGTCGCCCCCAAGCCGCCCCCGAGCCTCTCGCCGCCGGCAGGTGCCTCCCCGGCCGCTCCCCGTGCCGTCCCTCTCTCTCCTTGCTCTGTTTCCCGGCTGGAGCTAGAGGATGGCTGTGCGCCGTCGATCTGGCGATCAACGGCCACAGTGCGTTCCCGCCCGTTTTCGATTTTCTGCTGAATCTGCTAAGTGCTGGAATCTGTTTAGAGTAGCCACCTTTGCATGCATTTCTGAGAATTATGCTCCACCAAAATTTGAGATCTTTGCATGGTTAGAAAGAGAAAGTTACATAGATTCAGATGCAACTTTTAGGTTTCCAAAATATTTAGTTTAGCTTGATGGAAACATGAGGCAAAGTAGCTATGTTCTGTCTGTTTTCAGAAAACTTCTGAAAACAGATTATTGCTTAGAATTTTGATCCAATCATAGCAATTAGTCCAGATTTGTTTAGATGTTAGTAGTGGCATGTCATGTTAGTATTGTTAGAGTACTGACATGACCAAGTGGTGTGACCTCAAAATAAAATTTTATACAGAAGATATAATCTGAGGAAATTGGCTAAGCAATAATTCCCACCACATGAAATAACAGAGATAGCCCCCTTCCCATGCAAATTCCTATTTATCCAGAGGCCTAAAAATAGCAAACTAAAATGATGTAGCTAGAAGAACATGCCATCTTCACAGAGATGCAGGCCATGATCCTTGTTGGACATATTTCCCATTTGAAATAAAAATGACAAATGTGTTAGTTTTAACTGAAAAACACAGAAAAGTTATTCTGGTACCAACTTTGGGAGATGCTTCCCGAGATTGGTTTAACCAAAATTATCAAACTAAAATTTTATTAAAAGTATATCAACTAGTGAACCCAATGCCACTGGTTTGAATCCATTTCATGTTGTGGTCAAGTCAGAATGAAATTATCAAATCAGCTAGTTGTTAACACTTAAAATGATAAAAACTTCTGTCAGAAATTTGATTAGAATTTGAAAACCAATAACTTGAGATCTAGGAATCTAAAAATAGCAAATGAAAATGTTCTGGAAAGCTTATGAAATTATCTAACTCACTAAAGTGGTTTCACCCCATTTAGATTAATAAATAAATAATGATAATCAAAATGCCACAGAAGGTATAAAACCTAAACTTGTTTGTTTCTGATAATCTACTAATCCAAATGAGGTCAAACCCATTTTTGTTAACTCACATTTAAGCAATACTAGTTATCCCTAAAAGGATTTAACTTTTGAGTAAAAATTAACTTGAGTTGTAGCAAAAACAAGAAAACTGACCTTCTGGATTAAAACATTTATACAGGGAGTTTAATAACTCAAATTGAATTAAATCCAATTGGGTTGTTTCCTATAAATCAGTAGCTATCCACAGAATTTTAGTTCACATTTTTGTGACCAACAGAACAAAAGTTATGTAATTAAACATGAAACCCTAGTTTCTGCCATAATTGTGACACAATTAAATAATGGTTAATTCATTAAATTGAAATCAAATTGTGTTGCTTTGTGAGTGCAGTAGCTATGTGTGATGTTTGAGATTGGTTGTGATGCTTGACTGAGTAGTTTGATAATGTATGTATTGCTTGTTTATTCTTAGGTTAGATCATTTATGTGTAATTAATATGACTACCTTGCTTGTTAAACTTGGGTGTCTTAAGTTGAGTACTAGCTTGAGTATCTAGCAATATCTCTACCATAGCTTGGTAAGATATTTAGAATTAAAGAAAGTAATTGGTGGATTAACTTTTGTCTGAAGTATTTCCTGTTTAAATAAAGATGCTTCATCACAACTTTAAACATAACTTTTAAACATGAGTAGTGAGGTGATTGCCAAACTTGTTTGTTAAATAATAATCTTCTCTCGTGATTGTTGTTTGTTAGTAATTGTTTGATGATTGTTGTTGGAGTGCTCTACTGTATGTTGATTGTGATCTTTCCTTTTTACGACGTTAGATACCAACGCTATCGGAGTAAACCGTGGGAAGGATTTATTGGATAAGCGCCGGAGTTTATTTCTTTGATCAAGAGTATCAAGTCCAGAGACATTATGCGGGAAACAGGCAAGCTACTTCACTGAGCTTGCATTTATATACGTCTATTTTGATTTACATAAAGAGCATAAATGAATTAAGTGGTTCTTGCCACCAAAGCTATGATTTTGAAAACCCTTTTCCAAAATACAAGTATATCACTTTGACACCCTATATGGAAGTATTGGGTGGAAAAATTCCTTTTCAAACTACATTATGGGAAAAATTATGGTTTATTCCAAACTCCTTTTTAAAGTACCTAGTTGATGCTGACATGCCGAATGGTCGGTATGGAAGTGGAGAAGTGATAAATGGTGATTGTTTATAAAAAATGCACATTGTGTCTAGTACTTACGTCGACCAGCCGATAATCTGTGCGACCACATCTACCCAATATGGGAACGGGCGTAGTCATATAATTTGCTCGTGTTAGTACTGGATACCTCATCGATGGAGACGACTCCGTTATGCATGAGGGGATGAGCATGGCGACTCTAACCCCTGACCTGGGTCCCGGCAATTTGAGGGATTGAGGGATTGAAGGGCTTCGTGCTCGCCGGGCAAAACTACGAGTCCTTACATCTAGGTTCCTCGACGGGGGATCCTGTACTAGGTGTTGAAGGAATGGTGAAATCGTAAGGGCAGGGTCCTATACTAGCATGAGCAAAGGAAAGGCTATGGCCGGTGGTTCAACTTCGCATACACCTTGTATGGCGGGACGTGGCAGACACGATGAGCTACCGGATGGGTGTGGGAAAAGCGTGCTACCTCTGCAGAGGGTAAAAACTATTCGAATAGCCGAGTCCTCGGATATGGACAGTTGGGAGGCCCTACTAGACCATGTGCAAGTTTACAAAGATGTGCAAGTTTTGGAAAAAGGTTGAGATTTGAAAGAGAAAATGATGTGAAGGATGTTTTATGCAACTATGCCAATGTGCTGGTATGAGTTGTTGGAAATAATTGGACCATGATGAGACATGGTCGGGAAAAAGGAGGAGTTTTGGATAAATAAGCAAAATGGTGACTTTCCGAGAAAAACGTTTTTAAAAAGGGACTTCCTATTTTAACAAACAGCTATTTTTCGGGAAAAATGTTTTAAGAGAAAACTCCTTACAAAGACAGTTTTATGAAAAAAAAAAAAAAGAATCTAAAGCCTTCTTTTCGTTTTCTTTAACAAAGGCTATAGATATTTTGAAAAATATACAAGGTTTATGAAAAGTTATAAAATTTCTCTTATTTTACTTCAACCAAAGTTATAGAGTTTTCAGACAAAGTTTTATTGAACAAAAGTCTATCATTCTCTTTTCAATAAGGATTAGAGTTTTCAAAGCAAACAAAGTTTTACTCAAACTATAAACAAAAAAAAAGAAAAGGGTAGTGCATGCTCTTTCGGGGTAGTTTGCGAGTACAATTCCCATTGTACTCATAATGGTTTCGTCCCTGGCTATTGTCTTAGCCAGATTTTAAGGAAGAGCATCTTGAAGAAGGAGACAGAATTGACGTCAATGCGAACTAGGGCGCTTCCCAGTCAGTTGCCTGTAGGGTTAAGGCGAATGACTTGGGCTCCACGCTGTATGGTGATTTCCGCTACAAGTACCTATTGAAGATTATGACTTCAATCAAGTAAGTATATTCCTTCGGTATTTATGGGTGTTCTTGATTACCAGTTGATTGTGCTCAGCGACACACTGATCATGGGATCGCTGATGTAGGCACAAGGGTATTTCGGACAACTAGTCCGGGGTCCCCACAGACTTGGTATCAGAGCAATCCTGACTGTAGGAGACCTTAGTTAGCATGGACGTTAGTTAGGAAAGCAAATATTCTTGTTAAAAATATATTACTACCAAAATATATTTTTATCTAGAGAAGTCCGAAAATGGCTTCGCTCTTCTCATCTTCTCAAATATTTCAACGTCTTACCCCTCTATTTTAAAATTTTCAAAGGCATTCTTCTATTATCTTACCTTCATTCAAAACCTACATATATACTCGACGATGAACCCAAGTGAGACCTAACTGGCTACTAGCCAGAAGGAGAAGAAGGTTCCATCCCAAATCCTCGACATTCAACATCAAGGTGATTGATTTGCCAATGCCAAGATCTTCAATGTCAACAAATCAAGAGACCTCCGAAGACCTCAGCTCAACATCAACAATTCTACTCAAGTTGTAACTTCGACGATCTCAATTTCTCCAGCTGAAGACTAAGGCGATAAAATGAAGACTTCACCAACCATGTTCAACAAAGACCCTAGGAAAAACTCATGATAGGAACTTTGGTTACCCCGACTACCACGAGTATTAGACGTCCGTTGGTACTAGACGTACCTCGTGTGCACCTTGCTTGTGTGAACTCTGCTTGTGTGTTGTTTGTGAGATGGAAAAGGAGTTTTTATAAAAAGAAATGTTTAGTTTCCTTTTGCTACCTAGAAAAAAAAAATTTTAATTTTTGACCTCTTCGCCATAGTTGTACCTTGTTGCGGATATAAACCCGCCAAGGAAAATCTTTCTAAAATAATTTTCCCTCTCATCTCAAGATCTGACAATTCCGCAAGAGACAAAAGACTCCTGATCCTTAGCCAAATAGCCGGAAATTTTTGTAACCTAACTGGCAAGTCAGACATTGGACTTCATGCACCATCTGGAGCAAGTGCGTCAAGATCTTGAAGGAAACTGCAATTGTATGCCAACCTCGTGAAGACACGAGCCCCCACCTCACAAAAATTAACCGGTGAAATTACAACGATACTACACTAACTTATCGTATCTAACTTTAGGTTAACAACTAACTCAAGTCCACGATAGTACCAGCTAATCTCCTAGGACCACAAACCTTGACATGAAACGAGGACATAAGGAGACTCATTTAGAATTGGTAACTAGAGGAACTCAAGGAGTGCATGAGAGTTGCTATGAAGATTCGAGCTCAGAGACCAACAGTAATGTTGGATTTCAAAGAGGATCATGTACCTACCCACTTGACGAGCAGTTAGTGGCACCTTAATCCCTTGCGCTAACCTTGCTAGGTTTGACCCACCCAAATTGGTCCCGTGAAATAAGACTAACTCCTACCTATCACCGCAAACTTGGGAAAGATGGATGAGAACCCTAGCCTGCTGCAGATTTTCTGAAGATTATATGAATCCTCAAGCACAAGACTCATCCAAGGGAGATCGTCACCAACCAACCCGAAGGAAACCAACTTCAAAGATCGTCAACATGAAGTTACCCCAGGAAAAAGAACACCACTGACGTCATCTGCAGAAAACAATCTTAGTTCAACCCGGCTCAACAAATCGAAACAAAAAAAAAAAGACAAAGGTACCTGTTGGAAAACAACTGGTGTGAAGATTCTTCACTAACTTTTTTCTAAGGTCCATTAAGCCGTGACTTTTGAACAAACTTACCAAATCCTAGATTAACATCTAACCCCAGTTGTGACGGTACTAACTGTCCTTACCTAACCACAAGTTTTGACAAAAAGAGAGGTGATATAGAAAGAATCACATATAGCTGGTAATGAGAAGATCGCCATCATCAAGGCCGAAGTCGATCAAGACTGAAGACCATCTGTGCAAAATTGAACCAGGAAGCAAGCACCATCAACGTTATATATCGAGCAATCATCCGGTTCAACTGGCCTCGACCAATCACACCGAAGGACGATTCAAGAAAGCACGAACATCGACCGCTGACATGAAGCTCTTTCTCTAACTTTTTAAGGTTAACCGAGAATGCGCCCCTCGTACCCTTGTTAAACAGCAGACCAAACCACTTACCTTTAGGGTCCTTGTACTGACTTTTAGATTTCCTCTGGAAGCTCGATACCCTAGACTGTACTTCTGAAGATTCTTACCAACGCTCCATGAAGCTCAAGAACCAAGGAAGTCAGCAATGAAGTTCCTCCTTTACTCAGCTGAAGAAGGACAAGCCTGAAGACCAATAACCAATGGAATACCCAGAAGAATAAAACAACGTAAGCACCTGCTGTGGACAACATCAACCACCAGGCAAGTCCAGATGAATTTAGACGTTTATAACATCCTTTTTCTAACTAGAAACCGGAGAGAGTCAAGTACGCAAACTCGGCGCATCCTGAAAACCACGCGCCCCCTCCTGCAATCCTCGTAAGGCGACAATATTAGGAAGTGATATCTGCACCAACCCCAAGCACCAAGGAGTGACAATCGAGACGAAGATCGTCAAGAAGTACAATGCCTCCAAGTCAACTCCAACTGCAAACTTCAGCAAGACCTATTAAAAACCCCTTTTAAGGGGGGAAGACCTGCAATAGGTATACAAGAACGTGGTAATAATTAGTTCCTTGCGCCTCAGCCTCGTAGAAACTGGAAACAGCTAACCAAGACTATCCATCAGCATCGATCGTCAAGTCAACCCTATCATCCAGGATCTGAACCCATCAGAGAAAATCATCGACAAGGAACGACCTCGCAACATCAAATTGTCAAGATCTCACCTGGCAACCTCACTGAAGAAGCAACAACCTCAGAAGTTAACCAGCCCAGAACCCGTACCCTCGTACTCCCCTGTACCCCCGGGCAAATCTCGGGACGAGATTTATTTTAAGGGGGGAAGGATTTGTAACATCCCAAATTTATTATAAGAATTAACAAGACCCAAAATTCAGAACCAACAAAAACTTTTTGAAATACTTCATTATTGATTGTGTTTTTCTGTATATTGTTCTGTTTGACCTTGTGTGACTTGATGTATATGCTTGTTTGACTGGTAAATATCAACCCAAGAATCCAACCAAGATAAAAGCATATTGAACTTTGATGATCATGTTATGACAAGAGTATATTCCATATATCTTTTCCAATCTTATTTTGGCCAAAGTCTATTTCAATGATGTCTGATTTTGGCAACAACCAAAACACCCATTATTGAGAAGGTAAAGGTGATTTCCCAAAACTATGTGTTCCCCAAAAATATGGAGACCTATATAATTATCAACCTTGATGTTTTGCATGTATATGCAACTCCTATTTTATAAACTCTGATTTTCACTCCATTTGAAAACAACACTAGTGGGAAATATATTACCCCACATATTTCCTTTCTCAAATTTTTTTTGAAAACAATTAAATTATGAGTTGAGATATTTCTTAAACCTCATCTTGTCATAATTGAGTGTGATCATTTCTTTTAAGATAGTGTTGTGAATTATGGAATTGGTGGTGTGATTAATTCTTGTGGTTTGATTTGTGTGCTAATGATTGTGATGTGATTATTGTTGTGTTTTGATATGAGTGCTTGCTAAATAAAATTATGAAGAGAGGAAAAGAAACAAAATAAAAACATTAACACATGAAATCATGGGACAAGTGCCACACCAATTTCTCTAAAATGAGAAAATTAATATTTTCCTTTAAAACCGAAAATCAGTGGGGTGACATAGTGCTCACTCCCACTTTGCTCTAATATTTCTTCCCTCTTCAAATTATAGTTTCAAAATTTAAAGATTTCATTTCTATTTCTCTCTTTAGTTTTACCCAATCACAAAATGTGCTATGATGCACTTGTCAATTAATTTCCGTCATGGCACCAAAAATCCCAAACACCTATACTTAATCCCCACAGCAATTGCACAATTGCACCTCACCTTTTTCCTTAGCATTAAAATGCAAATAGTGGCAAATAGTGCAAAATGGTGCCTCCACCCTATATTCCAATGGTAGCCCCAAACCAGCCCTAGGCTTGTTCCCTCCTTGTCCCGCACATGTTCCCGCACCCCCCACACTTGCTGGACAGAACCCTAGCCACTCCTTACCCTAAACCCTAGCTAGAACTAGCAATGGCATGAGCATGCCACCACCATGCCAACTTGTCCCAAATCGGCAGCAAAGCAGCACCCCACCATGTCTAGGAGCTTGCCCGTGCCACCCTGATGCTCCCCATGCCAACCCCATGGCACCAGGCCCCTCCTCCTGCCCGCATTCGCCGGAGCACTGCCGGCCGACACGCTGTCGAGCACCTGGCGTGCACCATTGCACCGCAGCCACCCCGGCCGACCAACACCCTCCCGCGTCGCCCGACCGCCCCAGCACGCAACCCTCCGTCCCTGGCAACCCCCTGGACACGGTCCCGTGCCGCCCTCGCCCCGCACGACGCCGCCCCAGCCCATGCCCGTGCCCCGCGCCACGGCCGGACCCCCCCTCACCATCCTTTTACCCCCCCCCCCCCCGAGCTCACCCTGCCTACAAATACCGCCCCCGGCCGAGGAAGAACACCACACCACCACCCCCACTCCCCTCACTCACCTAGAAGCAGCAAGGGAGCAGGAGAAGCTCGACCCCGAGCTGCCCGGCCACCGCACCGTGACGCCACGGTGGTGCGTCTCCGGCGCCGCCGCCGCCACCTAGCCGCCGCCCAGGACCCCCTCCGTCGCCCCCAAGCCGCCCCCGAGCCTCTCGCCGCCGGCAGGTGCCTCCCCGGCCGCTCCCCGTGCCGTCCCTCTCTCTCCTTGCTCTGTTTCCCGGCTGGAGCTAGAGGATGGCTGTGCGCCGTCGATCTGGCGATCAACGGCCACAGTGCGTTCCCGCCCGTTTTCGATTTTCTGCTGAATCTGCTAAGTGCTGGAATCTGTTTAGAGTAGCCACCTTTGCATGCATTTTCTGAGAATTATGCTCCACCAAAATTTGAGATCTTTGCATGGTTAGAAAGAGAAAGTTACATAGATTCAGATGCAACTTTTAGGTTTCCAAAATATTTAGTTTAGCTTGATGGAAACATGAGGCAAAGTAGCTATGTTCTGTCTGTTTTCAGAAAACTTCTGAAAACAGATTATTGCTTAGAATTTTGATCCAATCATAGCAATTAGTCTAGATTTATTTGGATGTTAGTAGTGGCATGTCATGTTAGTATTGTTAGAGTACTGACATGACCAAGTGGTGTGACCTCAAAATAAAATTTTATACAGAAGATATAATCTGAGGAAATTGGCTAAGCAATAATTCCCACCACATGAAATAACAGAGATAGCCCCCTTCCCATGCAAATTCCTATTTATCCAGAAGCCTAAAAATAGCAAACTAAAATGATGTAGCTAGAAGAACATGCCATCTTCACAGAGATGCAGGCCATGATCCTTGTTGGACATATTTCCCATTTGAAATAAAAATGACAAATGTGTTAGTTTTAACTGAAAAACACAGAAAAGTTATTCTGGTACCAACTTTGGGAGATGCTTCCCAGAGATTGGTTTAACCAAAATTATCAAACTAAAATGTTATTAAAAGTATATCAACTAGTGAACCCAATGCCACTGGTTTGAATCCATTTCATGTTGTGGTCAAGTCAGAATGAAATTATCAAATCAGCTAGTTGTTAACCCTTAAAATGATAAAAACTTCTGTCAGAAATTTGATTAGAGTTTGAAAACCTATAACTTGAGATCTATGAATCTAAAAATAGCAAATGAAAATGTTCTGGAAAGCTTATGAAATTATCTAACTCACTAAAGTGGTTTCACCCCATTTAGGTTAATAAATAAATAATGATAATCAAAATGCCACAG
The DNA here is from genome assembly GCA_012064385.1 of Puccinellia tenuiflora. Lineage (NCBI taxonomy): Eukaryota > Viridiplantae > Streptophyta > Magnoliopsida > Poales > Poaceae > Puccinellia > Puccinellia tenuiflora. Next base: position 374,098 of record QRDG01000275.1, read on the forward strand.
AAGGTATAAAACCTAAACTTGTTTGTTTCTGATAATCTACTAATCCAAATGAGGTCAAACCCATTTTTGTTAACTCACATTTAAGCAATACTAGTTATCCCTAAAAGGATTTAACTTTTGAGTAAAAATTAACTTGAGTTGTAGCAAAAACAAGAAAACTGACCTTCTGGATTAAAACATTTATACAGGGAGTTTAATAACTCAAATTGAATTAAATCCAATTGGGTTGTTTCCTATAAATCAGTAGCTATCCACAGAATTTTAGTTCACATTTTTGTGACCAACAGAACAAAAGTTATGTAATTAAACATGAAACCCTAGTTTCTGCCATAATTGTGACACAATTAAATAATGGTTAATTCATTAAATTGAAATCAAATTGTGTTGCTTTGTGAGTGCAGTAGCTATGTGTGATGTTTGAGATTGGTTGTGATGCTTGACTGAGTAGTTTGATAATGTATGTATTGCTTGTTTATTCTTAGGTTAGATCATTTATGTGTAATTAATATGACTACCTTGCTTGTTAAACTTGGGTGTCTTAAGTTGAGTACTAGCTTGAGTATCTAGCAATATCTCTACCATAGCTTGGTAAGATATTTAGAATTAAAGAAAGTAATTGGTGGATTAACTTTTGTCTGAAGTATTTCCTGTTTAAATAAAGATGCTTCATCACAACTTTAAACATAACTTTTAAACATGAGTAGTGAGGTGATTGCCTAACTTGTTTGTTAAATAATAATCCTCTCTCGTGATTGTTGTTTGTTAGTAATTGTTTGATGATTGTTGTTGGAGTGCTCTACTGTATGTTGATTGTGATCTTTCCTTTTTACGACGTTAGATACCAACGCTATCGGAGTAAACCGTGGGAAGGATTTATTGGATAAGCACCGGAGTTTATTTCTTTGATCAAGAGTATCAAGTCCAGAGACATTATGCTGGAAACAGGCAAGCTACTTCGCTGAGCTTGCATTTATATACGTCTATTTTGATTTACATAAAGAGCATAAATGAATTAAGTGGTTCTTGCCACCAAAGCTATGATTTTGAAAACCCTTTTCCAAAATACAAGTATACCACTTTGACACCCTATATGGAAGTATTGGGTGGAAAAATTCCTTTTCAAACTACATTATGGGAAAAATTATGGTTTATTCCAAACTCCTTTTTAAAGTACCTAGTTGATGATGACATGCCGAATGGTCGGTATGGAAGTGGAGAAGTGATAAATGGCGTTGTTTATGAAAAATTGCACATTGTGTCCTAGTACCATGACGACCAGCCAATAACCTGTGCGACCACATCTACCCAAATATGGGAACGGGCGTAGTCATATAATTTGCTCGTGTTAGTACTGGATACCTCATCGATGGAGACGACTCCGTTATGCATGAGGGGATGAGCATGGCGACTCTAACCCCTGACCTGGGTCCCGGCAATTTGAGGGATTGAGGGATTGAAGGGCTTCGTGCTCGCCGGGCAAAACTACGAGTCCTTACATCTAGGTTCCTCGACGGGGGATCCTGTACTAGGTGTTGAAGGAATGGTGAAATCGTAAGGGCAGGGTCCTATACTAGCATGAGCAAAGGAAAGGCTATGGCCGGTGGTTCAACTTCGCATACACCTTGTATGGCGGGACGTGGCAGACACGATGAGCTACCGGATGGGTGTGGGAAAAGCGTGCTACCTCTGCAGAGGGTAAAAACTATTCGAATAGCCGAGTCCTCGGATATGGACAGTTGGGAGGCCCTACTAGACCATGTGCAAAGTTTTACAAAGATGTGCAAGTTTTGGAAAAAGGTTGAGATTTGAAAGAGAAAATGATGTGAAGGATGTTTTATGCAACTATGCCAATGTGCTGGTATGAGTTGTTGGAAATAATTGGACCATGATGAGACATGGTCGGGAAAAAGGAGGAGTTTTGGATAAATAAGCAAAATGGTGATTTTCCGGGAAAAAACGTTTTTAAAAAGGGACTTCCTATTTTAACAAACAGCTATTTTTCGGGAAAAATGTTTTAAGAGAAAACTCCTTACAAAGACAGTTTTATGAAAAAAAAAAAAGAAAGAATCTAAAGCCTTCTTTTCGTTTTCTTTAACAAAGGCTATAGATATTTTGAAAAATATACAAGGTTTATGAAAAGTTATAAAATTTCTCTTATTTTACTTCAACCAAAGTTATAGAGTTTTCAGACAAAGTTTTATTGAACAAAAGTCTATCATTCTCTTTTCAATAAAGATTAGAGTTTTCAAAGCAAACAAAGTTTTACTCAAACTATAAACAAAAAAAAAGAAAAGGGTAGTGCATGCTCTTTCGGGGGTAGTTTGCGAGTACAATTCCCATTGTACTCATAATGGTTTCGTCCCTGGCTATTGTCTTAGCCAGATTTTAAGGAAGAGCATCTTGAAGAAGGAGACAGAATTGACGTCAATGCGAACTAGGGCGCTTCCCAGTCAGTTGCCTGTAGGGTTAAGGCGAATGACTTGGGCTCCACGCTGTATGGTGATTTCCGCTGCAAGTACCTATTGAAGATTATGACTTCAATCAAGTAAGTATATTCCTTCGGTATTTATGGGTGTTCTTGATTACCAGTTGATTGTGCTCAGCGACACACTGATCATGGGATCGCTGATGTAGGCACAAGGGTATTTCGGACAACTAGTCCGGGGTCCCCACAGGTTGTAGCTCTATGCCCCAGCTTGCGACGCGATCTGTCACATTTGGGTTGCGCAGGACCTGCTCCAGGGGATATGAGGTGACCACCTTGATGGGGTGGCCCTGGAAGTAGTGGCGTAGCTTTCTGGAGGCGCTGAGGAGCGAGAAGAGGAGCTTTTGCTGCATGGGGTAGCGCTCGCGAGCATCTCGCAGCACTGTGCTGACGAAGTAGACGGGATGCTCGACGAGGGTAGTCGTTGGCGCAAGCAGCGGCTGGCTCCTCTCCAGGCTTGGTGGAGTCCTTGGCGAGGGTTTCTTGAGGTCCCGCCTGTGGTGGCTCGGCATGAGGCTGGAGGCTTGACGAGGGTGCTTCCTTGTCGGGTGGCTCTGGGCTTGGCAAGGCAAAGGTCTGCTTGGCGAGGACTAGCGCTTCCCTTTCAGCCACCAAGACCGCGCTCGCCGTTTGAGGAGTGGCTGCAAGGTATAGCTTCATAGGCTCGCGAGGGCATGGGGCAACCATGATGGGTGGGCTCGCCAGGTATTTCTTCAGGTCCTCGAAGGCCTTTGCTGCTTCAGGGGTCCACTTGAAGGGACCGGACCTCTTCATGATCTTGAAAAATGGCAGCTCCCTCTCGCCAAACTTGGAGATGAAACGGCCAAGGCTGGCCATACATCCCGCTAGACGTTGCATGTCCTTGAGGCGACGAGGAGGCTGCATCTGCTCTATGGCCTTGATCTTGTCGGGGTTGGCCTCGATGCCACGGTGGGATACTAGGAACCCGAGGAGCTTGCCTGAAGGGACCCCGAAGACGCACTTGGTGGGGTTCAACTTGATGTTGACCTTGCGCAGGTTGGCAAAGGTCTCCTCGAGGTCCTGGATGAGCGTGCTTTCTTCGCGAGTCTTGACGACGATGTCATCGACGTAGGCCTCTGCATTCATCCCCATTTGAGCCCCCAAGGCGATCCTCATGAGGCGCTGGAAAGTGGCGCCGGCGTTCTTCAGGCCGAAGGGCATGCAGACATAGCAAAACACACCACAAGGGGTGAGAAATGCTGTCTTCTCCTCGTCTTCCTTCGCCATCTTGATCGGGTGGTAACCAGAGAAGGCATCCAGAAAACAGAGGAGCGCGCAGCCAGCGGTGGAGTCCACGATCTGGTCGATCCTCAGGAGGGGATAGGGGTCCTTGGGGCAGGCCTTGTTGAGGTCGGTGAAGTCGATGTAGAGGCGGCTTCCTCCGGTGTGCTTGGGGACGACCACACCGTTTGCGAGCCAAGTGGGATGGACCACTTCCTTGATGATGCTGGCCTTCCTCAGTTTCTCTACTTCCTTGACGATGAAATCTTGCTTCTCTGGCACCTGGTGCCGCGCTTTTTGCTTGACGGGGCATGCGTTTGGACACACGGCTAAGTGGTGCTCGATCACCTCCCTCGGTACTCCGGACATATCTGACGGTGTCCATGCGAACATGTCAGCGTTTGCCCTGAGGAAGGCGACGAGCGTGCTTTCCTATTTGGGAGGCAGGTTGGCGCCGATGGTGACGCTAGCCCCCGAGCCGCTTGCCCCAAGAGACACTTTCTTTGTCGCGGCCTTCTCCTGAGAGAAATGCTGCTTCTTCTTGGCGGGGGGCCTCGGCAAGGGATCCTCGTCCTCATCCGCAGGTGACGCCACCGCGGCAGCCTTGTAGGCCGCTTGCGCAGCGTACAAAGCGTCTGAGACCACGCCGCGGATGACGATGGTGCCACCCGAGCCAGGGAGCTTGACGAGGTTGTAGGCATGGTGGGTCACCACCATGAACTTGGCGAGGGCGGGGTAGCCGAGGATGGCGTTGTAGGGCAGGCCGATGTGCGCGACGTCGAAATCGATCAGCTCGGTGTGGTAGTTGGCCTGGGTGCCGAAAGTGACGGCGAGCCTCACCTGCCCCAAAGGGGTGGTGAGACCCTCGGTCACCCCCGAGAAGGGCCTGGTGGGCATGAGCCGCTCGTAGGGCACCTGCAGCTTCTCGAACGTCTCGACGGAGATGACGTTGAGGCCTGTGCCCCCATCAATGAGCGTCTTAGAGACGGCGATGTTGTTGATGGTGGGGGTGCAGACCAACGGGATGGTGCCGACAGTTGAGGTGGACTTGGGGTGGTTGGTGGAGTCAAAGGTGATGGGGCACTGGGACCACTTGAGGGGCCTGGAGGCCTCGACGCCAGGGAGGGCTGCCGCGACCTCGCGAGCGAATTGCTTGAAGTGGCGGTTGGAGCTGGGGGCCTGAGCCCTGCCAAGGATGCAAGCGGCTCCGCGAGGCACCTGGTAGCCTTCAGGAGTCTCGTCGGGGAGGTTGTCGTTCATGGGCTGGGCAGCATTGGCCTGGGGGTTCTGCTGGTAGTTGTCGTCGTAGTTGTTGTTCCAGCGTCGCCCCCCGCGGCCGCCGCGGCCTCCGCCGCGGCCTCCACGGCCTTGCGGCCGACCGTTTGCCTCGCGAGCCTCGCGAAGCCTCTTGAGGTCGTAGCAGTCCTCGGTGGCGTGGGAATGCCTGTTGTGGTAGATGCAGAAAGGGCGATCGTCCTTCTTCTCGGGTCCCGCGGCTGGAGTGGCAGCCTGGCGAGGCTGCTTGGCGTCAGGTTCAGCCGCAAGGACCGCAGTGGTCTTGCGCTTCTCGGTGAATTTCTTCTTCTTGGACCCTCGGCGGGGTCCCCTGGCTCGTTCTTGACAAACAAGCGGCCCTCCTCGGCCTTGGCGCACTTGTCCGCCAAGTCGAAAAGCTTGACGACGGTGGTGATGTTGTCGTGGATGCCAAGCTTCTCGAGCATCCGTACGTCCGTGACCCCAGCCTGGAAGGCCAAAATGACCTGCGCATCGGTGGCATTGGGGATTTTGTTGCGCACTTGGCTGAAGCGCTGGATGTACTTGTGGAGGGTCTCGCCAGGCTTCTGACGCACGGCGCGGAGGTCGTTGTACGTGAGGCCGCGCTCGTACGTGCCCTTGAAGTTGGCGACGAAGCACCGGCAGAAGTCCTACCAAGTGTTGATGGACTCGGCGGGGAGGTTGGTGAGCTATGAGGACGCTGAGTCCTTGAGGGCCATGGGGAACCAGTTCGCCATGACCTTGTCGTCGCCCCCGGCGGCCTGGATGGCCAGAGTGTAGAGCTGCAGGAACTCCAGGGGGTTGTTCTTGCCGTCGTAGCGCGGAGGAAGATCCGGGCGGAACTTGACTGGCCAGACGACGCGACGGAGGCTGCGAGTGAACGCGACCGTCGTGCCGTAGGTGACCGTGCCGTTGGCGAGGGTGGCGCGGAGATGGCGCCCTGCGGCGGCGACGTCATGGACGGCGCGGTTGTGGCGATCTTGGTTGCGCTCGATGCTCACGCGTGCGTCCTCTGGGGCTCGCTGCATGATCTGGCAGTCGTGCGGCGACGACGCGTGCGACGCGGCGCGGTTGCCGCGAGGAGGAGCCCCATGAGCAGGCTGCGGTGGAGCCGGTGCAGCTAGAGCGGGAGCCGGCGCAGGGTGACGAGGAGGATTGGGGGGAGCATGAGGTGCGCCGTGCGCCACGTCTCCCGCGAGGGCAGAGAGGACCAGCGAGCGAGACGGTGCAGGAGCGGTGGCGCGAGCGGTGCCAATGATCGGAGACGCGGTTGAGCCAGGCCTACTGAGCCTCCGGCGTGGGACGGTACTGCAGCAGCTCCTGCGCCATGAGAAGCGCAGTCGCCGGGCTGGGCGCAGGGCGGCCCAGCGAGGAGGCAGCACGGTCCCGCGACGGGTGTAGGGAGGAGGCCTCCTCTTCGCCGAGGTCGTCCTCAGCGTGGTCGATGTCGTCGTCCTTCGGGTGCTCGATGCGGGGCTCGGGGTCGACGTGGCACTCCGGAGCAGCCCTCCCACGCGGCCGGCCGGCGGGAGGAGCGGTGGCGGCGCTAGCCGTCCGGCGAGCGAGTCGTTCCGCGCGAGAGCCGGCCATGGCTGCGTCGAGGTTGAAGATGCGCCTCAGCCCCCTACCTGGTGCGCCAAATGTCGGAGAACTGTCCCAGGAACTGGGTGTGTCTCGAGAAGGATCGAGTAAGGGGCTGAACACGGAATCAAACAACCCTCAACGTGCCCCGGCGACGGTGCTCGTCGGACTCGCTGCGGGACAGCACTGCAGAGATGGAACACTCGGTCTTACCCAGGTTCAGGGCCCTCTTGTGGAGGTAAAACCCCTACGTCCTGCTTTGGTGTATTGCACTGCTTGGAGAGTTTACAGTACAAGGAGAGCTTGTCGAGCTCGAGGTGGCTAACAATGGCTAACCCTAGATCTTGAGCTAGGATGCGAACCAGCGTCGAGCTCTCCAGGGAATCGAACCCTTTGCACGGGCGTGCCTCCCCTTCCTTTTATAGGCGTCTCGAACCTCTTCCGCCCAAACATTTGGGCGGGAAGGGTTACCACACGGCGACGAAGGAAGGAGGCATGGTGCACAATAAAGGTGAAGTCCACCAGAAAGGTGAAGGCCATGGACGCGGTCCATGGCAGGGACGGCATCACCAAAGCTGGAAAAAGGCCGCCGCCCAACGGGCGGCGGGCTGGCGCTGCGGAGGTGGAACGGGTCCCACGGTGACGTCGCCCTTGGAGCGTAGCTGCAGACGGTTCCCTTATCACCAAAGTGGCAATACTCGTTGTCCGCTTTGCTTGGTGCTGCTTTGTTGACTCCTTTATACATGGAAACAGCAACTGCGGCGTCGGCGTCATCGCGCACAGGCGCGCGCGTCACTCTGCACATGGCGCAGTGCCCACTCTGCCGCGGAGGCAGAGATGGCCTCGTGGGGAAGGAGCCTCGCGAGGCAAGAAGCCTCGCCGAGCCCTTCGGCTTGGTCCCTAGCAGAATTGCGGGTGGTGTCGGAGACACCTTGTCGAGTTGCGATCCCTTGCCAAGGGAGAGAACCCTCGGCGAGGAGAAAAGACCCCTCGCGAGGGAAAAACCCTCGCGAGGCTCGCCAGGCTTGGAGAGCCTGGTCCTTAGTGAAAATCATCCAAAGAATCTTGTGGGCCCTGGCAGGCCGGCCCGTGATACCCTGGTTTCCACTGTGTCGATAGTAGCCCCCGGGCCCGCGACGGGCACGCCGAGGCCCATGGATGAAGGCGAAGCGTCGAGTGGCCAAAGATGCCTGACAGGGCCGCGACACGTGGAGCGCAGCGGTTGCACCCGCGGCCACGACATCCTCGGCTCAAACGGGCGACGTGGCGGGGCCCGCCACGACTCGGGAGCTGGTCAATAAAGTCTGGGCGTGCAGACTGCGCCCTTCACTTCTCCCGTAACTCCTTCGCATCCTTCTCCAACACCTCCAAAACTCCTCCGTCCTCCCAGAGCGCTCCAAATCCAGAGTCTTCATCTCCTTCTCCGGCGACCCATGGCGCCCAAGAAAAGCAACGTCGACCCGAAGGGCAAGGCCGTGATGCAGGCCGGTACGTCGGCGGCGATGGCGCACGCTGCCGCTCTCGAGGGAGCCCTACCGCGGACCCGCGTCACCGCGGCGGGGATAGCCAAGGTGCGCCACCTGGCGGCGGCGAGCACCAACGAGCATGGTGCCACCGAGATGAGGCCGGCCGGCAGCAGGCTCACCGAGGGGTTCTACCCCATCTTCCTTCACACTCTCTACGCCGGTCTGGTTCCTCCCTTCTCTGAGTTTCTCCTGTCGATTCTGGAGGTGTACCAGATCCATCTGCTTCATCTTCACCCCAACTCCATTCTCATCCTTGCCATCTTCGCCCACCTCTGCGAGGCCTACATCGGCATCGGCCCCTTGGTGGCGCTCTTTCGTAGTTTCTACTCCCTCCAGAACACCGCCTCCAACGAGCGGCTCGGCTGCGTTTCCTTTCGCATCGCCGCCGCCTGGTGCGAAAACTACATTCCCATCGCCTGGTGCGGTGAGAACGCCATCACCAAGGTGACGAAGAAGGTGGAGAAGTTCTGCGAACGGTGGCTCTTTGTCGATGCCAAGAAGACAAACCATCTCCTGGAGGTGCCCGAGGGGCCCCCGAGGAAGTGGGCGCGCTGGGCGAGCACGGACTTCAGGGGCTTGAAGCTTGACGCGGTGTACGAGTGCATCTGATGCATCCGCGAGGCAGGGGTCACCGGCCAGATGGTGGCAAAAGACTTCACGAGGCGCCGGATCGCTCCCCTGCAGTGGCACTCCGAGTCGGTGTGGCGGTACACAGGCAAGGATGACGCGATGCGGCTGAGCAAGGATGGCTTCGAGCCCGAGGTGTTGCGCCAGGTGATGGGGGTCCTCTTCATGATGACGGAGATCCCGTCCCCCACCAAGGAGGAGGCCAAGCCACTCATCTGCTTCGCCGAGGAGAGCATCGTGGAGCAGCGCGCGTGCATTCCCACGTTCAACGAGTGGGTAATTGTGCCCGCGGGGCACCGCGGGCCTCGCCCTAACCCGTGGGCGGCGGAGCCGGAGTACATGGATGATTCTCCGGAGCCGGAGGAGGCCGAAGAATCTGGTGAGGAAGACACCTCGCGTGGCGGGGACCCCCTCGGCGAGGACGAGGCCTCGATAGACGCCGACCCCTCGAGAGGCTCCGCTGGCTCCTCAAGGAGCGTTCCTACTGAGGTGGACCTCCAGGTGCTCTCCTCCAGCGACGAGGAGGGTGCCTTCCGCGTCGCCCGCTCCCAGCGCGTCGAAGAGGAGGGGACGAGCAGCGGCGGGGGAGGGCGCTGCGAACCCCGCTCCAAGGCCGTCCACGACAGGAGGGCTGCGACCGCGAGAGACGCTCCTCGCGCGGAGGCAGGAGCGCGTCAGGAGGAGGCCGGAGCAAGCAACACCCAGCGCGTCTGTAATTCCGAATGATCTGAAATTTTTAATGTAACTTCAAATTTTCATCCTATGTATGCATGAATTTTTTCAGAATTTTTAGACATGTTTAAATCGGGTAGAAAAATGCGTTTCTCTGCTGCTGTTTTTCTGGACAGATTCTGTCCCATTTTGTTTGATGCATTCTTTGAACTTTTAACTTGTATCTTTTTTATCCAATTGAGTTTATAAGTAGGAATACACCATTATAAACTCTCTGGACATTAATATGAATTTTTGTCTAAGGATTCTATGCAGCAAGTAATTCATTTGTCTATTACTACTAATGTCACCCCACAGAAATGAAATGGGAGAAACCGTGTTTGAAGTTTTTTCACAGGGATTAGAGTAGATGCACCAAGAGCTATCCAAGGATGGTTAAGACCATAAGCTTGGGGATGTGAAGATAACCCCACTGGACCAACACACTCTCGGTTTGCACACGTCTAACTTCTGTTTTTCGATCAATGCACTTTATCGCATAAACTGGGAGCGTCTTTTATTTGTTTTTTTATTTTGGTTTGATTTTTTTTTAGACCAGCACTATCATTTTTATATGAGAGAGCTACTGGAAGTTTGGGTTGAATTAAGTTGGATGCTATAATAATATTGGAAAAGGGATGTTTGAGTTGATTTAAAAGATACATATAGTTGCATAATTCATGTGCTTTTTAATGAGTGTTAATTTGCAAGTATTTTGTTAAGAGCTATCTCTTATTCATGTTTTGATGCTGAATGTTACTTTACTTTGTTTAAAATGGATTGGTTAGTTCTATGGACACTTGTGCATGCATTTAGATGGTCAACTTTCTTCCTTTTGCTAGCCCAAAAATTCTAACAAGTAAAAACTTGTTTTCCAACACCTTCAACCAAGTTTTTCCAGTGAGTCCACCATATCTACCTATTAGCTTTATGCTATTCCGAGTATGTTTATCACGTTACTTTGTGTTATCTATACCTCTGAATTAAAATGCTTATGTTATTGATTGTTATGGAAAAGTTGGTTAAATAGCTCTCACACCTTACTATTGTATTTAATAAACATGAACCATTGTGATTAAAATTATGAAGTTGTGAATTTGACAAGAGTCTTGGTTGCTAGTTAGCCCAAATGTGCTGTCACATGGCAAGCTTTCAACATTGCACTAAATTATATCTAGTTGATATCATGTACTTTTGTTTATGGATGTTTAATGGTGCCAAATAAATGTGGAAATTTAGTAGGTTTTAGTAGTTGTATAAATGGCTAGAGAGATACCTGGGCCGCCAATCTAAGCCATGCTGTCATGGTGGAAATTTACTTACATGCTATGTGAACCTTCAGTGATACACCTCACAATAAAACGCTATACCCATAGTAAATAAAAAGGGTGTTGAGATTGTTCCTTATGTCTGTTTGTCTTGTCATTTTGACATGGGCTTGTTCCATGTCCTGGGATAAGAGGTACCCTAGTTAACCCTCTTGATGACACTATAATAGAATGACTTTTACTTGAACTTGCTTTGTATCCCAAGTTGAGTAACACCATGGTGTAGGTACTCATATTCAAGGGGCATGAGACTTTCAACCATTTCTTTGTTAAGAACACTACTCATATTTTCTTTCACTTTAAACTTTAACCATTCAAGTTGTTATGATAAGGGGTAATGAGAGCTTGACACCAATACCACATTGCAAACATTAACTTAAGTAGAAGTATTTGGAAGTTAGATGAGACTTGTTCATGTTTTTACCTCTACTCATTTATATATCTTTCCAAAGTGTCCACCTTTTATATTCAGTTTTATAAGAGTACTCTATGACCATTATAGGATGTTTTTACTTTTCATTATACATACATTTGGTCCATAGTACTTTCTTCTATGTTACACTTTGTGAATTATCATTGAACATCCTTACAATCTACTTTGTGAATATTTGATATCACTATATAATCTATCTTGCATATTGCTACTCCTTTAAAGAACGAATCTTTGACTTTATGTACCAATAGTAATCATCTTTGATATTCATTGATAGTCTTAAAATGCAAAGTCCATGTTGGTTTTATCACCTTTATACTCGAGGACGAGTATAGGTTAAGCTTGGGGATGTTGATGCATGTAAAATGCACACATGAACTTTGCATTATATCACTTACATTTCTATCATATTTGCATCATATAAGGGTTATATCATTGTTTTATAATGATTTTGGAAAGATTTCACAGTTTTCCTATTTTTCTAGAATTAACCCTGCACTGGCAGAAAACCGTATTTTCTATATTTTGATGTTTCAGGGACACAAACGACGTCCAAATGACCTGAAAATTTACGAGCATCAGTTTTTCGAAGGAACAAAGCGTAGGGGCGAAGGAAGCGAAAAAGTGGACGCCCGAAGGCCAAAAGAGGGGGGGCCATGCGGCCAGATTCCTTGGCTAAGCCCAAAAATGAATGACTTATTTCTTATGTTACTCTGTTACCGGTTAATGTTGATGTTTGCTTCAAATACCTTCTTTGTTAAGCCCAAAAATTCGTACTGAGTGTATGGATCACTCGTGCATCCAAATCCCAAAGCCAAACTATCTTGCCAGCTGATTCCACCATATCTACCTATGCATGGTATTTCTTGCCATTCCAAGTAAATTTGTCATGTGCTATCTTTAAAAATTCAAAATACTCTCTTTTTGTGCCTCTGTTTTTAAGCTCATGAGGGAGTAGTGGAGAGCTAGATATAACTCGTGACGAGCAAGGTCATTTCCCCCCTTTCACCCGGTGTCGATGGATTACGTCTTCACTTGAATCAACCCGAGAGCAGCTTAAGCAAAAATATAAATATAACTCACCATTCTCCTCCGCGCAATGAAAATCTGAGAAATCAGCTCTAAACATTGGACAGTGGTGAAACCAAGGAGAAAGAGGATCGTACTCGCTCCTCTAAAAACCAGCTGCTCTCACAAGTCTAAAAGCCTTGCTTGTTATGGGGGACTAGATAGCTTCTCTGTTGTGAAGTCGTTGACGAAAGCATGCATGTCTCAAAATTGTTTTACTTCTATTTCATAAAAATAAAAAGCTCTAGCACATGACTAATCCCTGCTTCCCTCTGCGAAGGGCCTTTCTTTTACTTTTAATGTTGAGTCGGTTTTCCTCTTCCTTCTATCTCCACCAAAGCAAACATCTAGCATTGACCCTGGGTATCATTGATCATATTGCATCATCAGATTAAACATGAATCTTTATATTGACTTTACCGTTGGGAGTTCAAGCTTTTTGCTAAAACTTACATCTTCTTTGTTTTGATTCTCAAACAATTTTGTTATGGAACTATTACCTTTATGAATTAATCAAATATGTGGATCACATTGCTTTCATGTCTTTAACATACTATTTATGAAAGGTTTTGCTTGAATGATTCAACTTGGTTATTCATTGCTTTCTTGCTATGAACTATAGATAATTGTTTTGTATCACTTCATTCACATCCTATGCTTTACATTACTATCTTGATCACTGATGCATGTAAAATGCATACATGAACTTTGCATTATATCACTTATATTACAATCATATTTGCGTCATATAAGGGTTATATCATTGTTTTATAATGATTTTGGGAAGATTTCACAGTTTTCCTATTTTTCTGGAATTAGCCCTGCACTGGCAGAAAACCCTATTTTCTATATTTTGATGTTTCAGGGACCCAAACGACGTCCAAATGACCTGAAAATTTACGAGCATTAGTTTTTGGAAGGAACAAAGTGTTGGGGCGAAGGAAGCGAAAAAGTGGACGCCCGAAGGCCAAAAGAGGGGGCCCACGCAGCCATATTCCTTGGCCACGTGGGGCCCACCAACTTGGCCCTCGTGGCTCCGTTGTCATCGATCTTTCTTCCAGAAGCTTCGTCTTGACCTAAAACTGACTATAAAAATAGTCCCCCGACGTTTTCCAGAGGAGAGCGCCGTCGAAATATAGAAACACCGAAACAGAGACCTGGAGCTGCAGATTGGAGGGGAAAACTCCGGCGGGGAGCTGCCGGTGTGGTCTCCATCTCCTCCAACGACATCTCCACAGTCTCCATGATGACGAGGGAGTAGTCCACCCCTGGACTATGGGTTTGTGGAAGTAACTTATGTATCTCTCCTCTCTTTGAGCTTCACTAATTAGCACCGTATGATCTGTCGAACATGATTACGGTCATCTATGTAATTCCTTTGTGGTGGATCTCTTTACGAGTTAATATATGTTTGAGATTGCAATTGTTTTGTTTTAGTTATGAAAGTAGATGCATATTATGTACCCCATTCTTGTCTACTTGTTTTGATCAAGCATGTTTATGAGAGCTTGTGTGGGGGAACGTGTGCAGTAGTTGGAGTAATGAGGGGGTGGCTAGTGCGGTGAAAGTGAGAGAAGTTCCGCGATCCACTTGGGTATTTTTACCTTACTTTGTTGCCTCACTAGGGATAAAGAAAAATACCATGCTACCGGAGGTGTGGGTGTGACCATTGCCACTTCTCCATGACTAGATCTAGCATGTTCTTATTTTAACTTCATGTCATAAGACTTAAAGCTATACTCTGATTTATCTTAATTACCGAGGTGCTAAGATTTAATTCACATCTTGGTGGAGTGTAAATAGATTAATAACCAAAAGATCTCTATGTTAGGACGTGATGCCCATATAATTAGTAACACTAGTGGAAAACCCCCCTATAGTCCAGGTTGGTTTGGGTCATTAGTCCCGGTTCCCCAACCGGGACTAGCAAGTCGGGACTAATGCTAGTCCCGGTTGGGACACGAACCGGGACTAATGGGGGGGGGGGGGGGCACGTGGCCCGGCCGGAGGCAGCAGGGCGGAGGGGCTTTAGTCCCGGTTCGTATTACGAACCGGGACTATTGTCCCGGGGCTTTAGTCCCGGTTCGTATTACGAACCGGGACTATTGTCCCGTCAGATTTTTTCACTTTTTTCAGAAATTTTAGAAATGGTTGAAATTTGTAAAATCAATAATGCTTATTCTGTAATTCATAAAAATATGAATAAAATACCAAAATATTCAGAAAAATAAGACCTATTTGATTATGTCAAATGCATGCATGTTTAAAAAACTTAAATTAAATATTTTTTAAAACTAAAAAAATGTCACTACTAGTTAAATATGGGGAACCAGTATTACACATCATCGTCACGAATATATTACAGACATCTCATTCGTCGTGCTTGGTCAAACATATTACAAACGGTACATGTAGTACACACGAGTTTCATTCTTTTATATATATATATATATATATATATATATATATATATATATATATATATATATGTATATGGGATTTAATTTCAACCTAGCTTATAGTAGTATTCTCCATTCGGATCTAGGACCTCTGCATCTAAGAATCCGGCAATTTCCTCTTGAATTACTCGTAGGCGATCCTGTGGTAGAAGGCCTTCTCGCAACCGTTCGATCTAATTAAAAAAGGGTCAATATATATGAATGAAAGTAAACACAATTGATGGCAATAAACTAAAATTATGAATATTGCATACGCACTGCAAGTTGTTTTAAGATTCTGCCCTTCTCACAGCACGTCTGACGAATGAACTTGCAGACGTAGTATCCACATAAATGATTCCTACTTCCCTGCCTCAAGCACTTTACGGGAACAGAGTTCAATCAAAATAATAATCAAGAATGGTAATGGTATTGAACTAGAATCAAAGAGATGCGCGGATCTAGGTAGTAATACTTACATTTATTTGTTTAAATGTAAGCTCCTTCGCCCAATCACCCCTAGCCCTGGCGGTGAATCGTTTCCAAGCTCTGCCCGGCAAAGAAAATGAATAAAGGAGTTATATATTAATTACTTGCTATCAGTAAATGAACGGAATTTTGTCGATATAGTGCCATAATATGATTGAAATTACCTCTGTAGGCATTCCTGCATGTCCGCCCAATCCTTAAGGGGTTTATGTAACGAGTCCATGACAAGTACTACTCCTTTGTCAGGCATAATGATTAGCAGAATAAAGTGAAAGCTGCGCACGCATAAGTCATCAATTATACAATTAACATCGAGAAATTAAGCGAAATAGAATGTGTACAAGACAGAAACACTTACTTGAAGTTGTAAGGAAATTGTATTTCTCTTTTGGTTTCGTTAAACCATAAAGCATTTACCAAGTTATTCTCTGTATCATTGTAAAAATCATGGAGACTTACTTCATGAACGTAATTTGGGTCAACGAAGCCAATGTCATAGATTTGTCCTCTTTTGCATTGGAGAATCTTCATTCTGCATAATTAATATAGTGATGAGTAAGATTATAAATGCAATGAACGAGGTGAGCTAGCTAGAGACTTAATTACAGAAATAATACTTACAGACAATAGGCACTGATGATAGCTTTGTCAAGGGCGTCTTGTTGGTATAACTGAAATAATTCAGAAAATTCAATCATTACCATGCCAGCTCCATGCCCGTAATCCTCATTCTTATATCCCACGTAGATCCAATTTCCCCCTTTCTTTGAGTCTACCATGTACCAACTATGCAATCTTCGCATTTTTGTTGGTAGATCTTTGACTAACTCAGGTTTGACGAGAGGATGCCTGTGCCGGTATTTGTATTTTGGAACTATTTCTTCGTGGAATTGTAATTGGTCTAAGTGTACTGAGCAATAGACATGCCCCGAGCAGAGGCTGCTTCTCCGTACAGTGCAACAAACTCAGGATCGATGCCGACCGCACGTTTGCTCGACCCCACCTCGGTATCGGAAAACACTTTGAGCGGGGTGCACAATTGTTTTTGCTGTTCTCCGAGCTGGGCAACTGATTTCCGGATTGCACTACCATTCTTCGACCGCTATTTATTTGCCCGAACCGACTTGAGAATAGAGCGGTCATAGTCTGGTGTCAGCTTTGGTGGGGGTTGTTCAAGGGTCTTCAACATTTTTAAGACGGCGGCTTTTTCTTCTGGGGTGTCGGGGAACTCTGACGCTTTCAGCTTCTTTATCTTCAAGTTAGCAAACCACTGGTCCATTTGGGCTTTTGCGATCGCCTTATTTCCTCCACCGTACAGTTGTAAGGTCTCTTGGGAAGATTCGGTGATCGGTTACCACTCCTCGTAGTACGCGGCGGCGGAGACGACTGCTCTGGAGACTGGTGAGGCGGCGGAGACGGCGGCGAAGAGGACTGTTGCGCTGGAGAGTGGTGAGGCGGTGGAGACGGCACCTGAGGCGGCTGTGGTGAGGCGGCGAAGAGGACTGTTTCGTCCTCACAGAGGATTTGCTCGATCCGGATGGCTAAAAGAAGAAAGACCGTTAGTATGTGTATATAGACAACAGAGGCTAAATTAATTAATATAAATATATATGCACCTCGTCGGAGTTTGTAATAATCAATGTTGCACCGGAGCCGCAGGCTTATGCCTTGTCGGCTTCTCCCTCATCGGAGACGCCGAGTTCGGCCTCTTCCCAGACGTTGGAGACGCCGTCTCCTCGGTTGAGAGACTCATCCCCCTCACCGGAGTCGTTCAGAAAGTGACTTGCGTCATCCTCGCCGCAGATCATATCCTCGAGGATATTTTCCTCATTTTCGTATCTGCCGTGTGGTTCCATAGTTTCTGCAAAATACGAAAGTTATTTTCGGAGCCGTCTCTGCCGTGTAGTTCAGAAAACTTGTAGGAATAGAATGGTACTAGAAGGAAAGGCGCGCGTTGCTGCGCCCGTTGTTTCTAAGCGTCGTCATGGTGATATGTATGACAAATAATTCAGCATTTCATCTTGTCTGAAACGGAACAAAATTGAATTGTAGTAATAATATGACACCTACGAAATAGGAATCATTAACTAACTACACATTTCGATATCATTGTACTTCACATGAACATCACTTGAGCAAAATTGTACACAGCTCCAATTACACGGTGCACCGATTAAAAACATCAGAGTATACAATTCTATCAATTCCATCAATTCATACAAATAATTCTATCAATTCCATCAGTTCATACAAAACTGTATCAAATCCACTTATATCGTAAATAAATAAATAAATAAATAACTGTATCAAATCCAATTCAATCATACAAATAAATATGAAGCCTAAAATTATTGGATAAATATGAAGCCTAAAATCATAAATAAATATGAAGCCTAAAATTAACTAACTAAAACTAAAACTAACTAACTAAAATTACTAACTAATTTAAATTACTAACTAAAACTAACTAACTAAATTACTAACCCTAAAAGCAGCAGCAAATTCAACAATTTAAATTACTAACTAATTTAAATTACTAACTAATTTAAACTACTAACTAATTTAAATTACTAACTAACTATGGAGTAACAAATAGTTCTTAACAACAATATTGCAACTAATTATGGAGTATTAATTTTGATTTCTAACTTTGCTAACACAATCATCAAATAACATTGCTTTGCTAAATTTTCAAACTTTGCTAAATTTGCTACATTTTCAAATTTTCTAAAATAACAACCTAAATTTTCTAAATTTGCAAGATAACCTAAATTTGCAAGACCTAAAATAACAACCTAAATTTTGAACAAACATTAATAAAATAACTTTGCAAAATTTTCTAACTCTTCTAAATTTGCTACATTTTCAAATTTGCTAAAATTTCTAAATTTACTACACTAATTAATAATTTGCTAGCTACACAAATTAATAACTTGCTACACTAATTCCTAACTAAGCTACACAAAATTGCTAACTTTACTAAAATGAAAAAAAAAACCTGCGGTGGTGGAGGCCGAGGCGGTGGTGGTGGAGGCCGGCGATGCGGGATCGAGGCGACGGCACGGGAGGCCGGCGATGCAGGAGGCGGTCGGAGTAGGGCGCGCGGTGGAAGCGAGGCCGGAGGAGCGGCCGGCCGAGGAGCAGAACGGCCGGCGGAGGAGGCTCGCGCATGGCAGAGGAGGCGCGGCCGGAGGAGCGGGCGGCGCATATGGCGGAGGATCGGACGGCGAGGGGCGCGGCGGAGCGGAGCAGCCTGACGGCGTCGAGGGCGCGGCGGAGCAGCCTGCAGTTCCTTAGCGAAATGAGAAGTTGGGGGAAGAAGAAGAGGCCCCCCAGATTTAAAGTAAAGACCTTTAGTCCCGGTTGGTACCCCCAACCGGGACCAAAGGGTCTTTAGGCCCGGTTGGAGGCACCAACCGGGACTATAGGCCTACCCCTTTAGTCCCGGTTGGGGGTACCAACCGGACCTAAAGGTCATTTTCGGCGGCACCGAAAGGCGCGCGCCAAAATACCCTTTAGTCCCGGTTCGTGGCATGAACCGGGACCAATGCCCTGAAAATTTTCAGTTCTGAATGTTGTTCCTGCCTTTTTTTTCTTATTAAGGTGTTTGAATATGAATTTCAAATGGTTTTGAATTTGAAAAGACTAAATTTCAACATGAAAAGTGTTTAAATTTGAATAAATAATCCAAAACCATTTTCGGTTTTCTAAAATAATTATTCTAACTATAGAAACTATTAACCATTTTGTCATTTTCTAAAATTTGAATAAATTATCAATATTTGAACTTAATTAAGTCATTAAACTTATAAATTCAATATCTTTTCATATGTTTATCAGAAAAAATGCAATTAAAATATCAAATTGTTGATAAAAAATGTAATCTATCTATTTATGACAAATTCAATTTTTTTTTTGAGATTAGAGGTGAATTCATTTAATTAAATTTTTTGGAATTAAAGGTCTGTTTTGGGCCGCGGCGAAATTTCGGGCGCGAAGCCCACCCCTTTAGTACCGGTTGTACTTAACAACCGGTACTAATGGGATTTTGATTTTTTTTCCTCTAGTTTCTTTTTTCTTTCTTATGTTTTCTGTTTTTTATATCTATTTGGTTTCTATTTTGTTTTTTTCTCTAGTTTCTTTTCTTTAATATATATTTAATTTAATTGTCTAAAAAATTGTAATAATTATCTATGTATTTATTTTCTGTTTTTATATCTATTATCTATTTGTCAACGTCAATACGTAGGGGGACTCGTGTCCTCCCCAGCGCTGGGGTAGGACACGTATGTGACCAGGCAGCGCTGGGGGAGGACACACATGGCCAGGACAATGATAGGGGAGGACACGTGACTGACACGAGTCGTGACCGCAAAGCCCGCCTTTAGTCCCGGTTGGTAACACCAACCGGGAGTAAAGAAGCACACGGATCGTGTGTTTCTTTCAAGCGCTTGTGAGCTGTTGGATCAGGGCCTTTAGTACCGGTTCGTGTTACCAACCGGGACTAAAGAAGCACACGGATCATGTGTTTCTTTCAAGCGCTTGTGAGCCGTTGGATCAGGGGTGTGTTTCTTTTGAGGGCTTCTGAGCTGTTGGATCTGCACTCCCACCTCATCCACAGGTACACCTTCTAATCGCCTATAAATAGCGATGTCCCTGCAGCGAACGGCACACAACGAGCGTCTACCTTTGCCACCGAACCCAATGGTTGGATTTAGCCTACCTGCTGGCATGTTCCCTGGCATTATTGTGTTTGTCCTTGTTCGTCGGCCAGCCATTGGAGCCACCTCCTGTAGGTCGGTATAAGGACAACACAACGACGCTGTTGGAAACACAAGCCCTCAGGTAGGTTGAATCCAACCACTGGATTAGGGTGACACAATGATGAATTGCCGAGGAGGTGGGAGTGGTGGTGGTGGAAGTGGTAGCCATACCCCTTGGTCAGATCCAAGCAGCTGCAAGGCGCTTTTATGATCTACAACATTCCCAACACTTTTTGGGACGGTCGTTAGATCATCAGAGAAGTCTTGCAGCTGCTTGGATCGAAGGTCGATTTGCTGCTCACGACGACGCGAGACGGATGTGCAAGCTTCCGGATGGGCAAAACCAGTGTTGGATCAGCCACATGACCCTATATATTACAACCGGTACTAATGGGCTTTTATTTTTTTTTCTCTCTTATTTTTTCTTTCTTATGTTTTCTGTTTATTTTTTCTTTCTTATGTTTTCTGTTTATTTTTTCTTTCTTATGTTTTCTGTTTATTTTTTTATCTATCTGTTTGAGATTAGAGGTGAATTCATTTAATTAAAAAATTTGGAATTTGAACTTAATTAAGTCATTAAACTTATAAATTCAATATCTTTTCATATGTTTATCAGAAAAAAATGCAATTAAAATATCAAATTGTTGATAAAAATGTAATTTATCTATTTATATATAATTTATATATATTCATTGAAGTCCGAAGGAGGCGGGCCGTACCCCTCATACCTGGCGAGACCCAATATTTTGCATACATATGCATGAATATCACACACATCTCCGGAAGTTGATACTTTAGGTCGCAAGTTTTCAAAAGCAAGTAGTAACCTAAACTACGATCACAGACAAGAGAACTGCAATAGCGATCATAGACTCTGAAACTAACTTCGACCGGTTCCTGAGCCGCCGACACTGCGCATCCAAAGAGAAGGAACCCTCACAGGGTCATAGCTCACGTGAGAAGGAACCCTCTGAAGAAACGACCACCTACTGTCATACTGCCTATCCAATAGATACATGTAGCGACGGACGTGCTCATCCTCCTCCCTGATACAGCGACGTACCACCTCCTCGGGGGCCGGCTCCCTCTGCACCGAGCGTGGCCCACGCGACTGCCACCACAGAAGATCCGGGTCGACGACGTCACCCGGATTCCTCACCAAGCTGCGCGTCCCGGAAGGTAGCACCTCCCAGTGCCAGCCCGGTGGAGCCCAGTCCCGCACATTGCCCCTCTGGTCCAACATGGACATCGTCGCCGAGAACACCTAAGTCAAAAACGCCTAAGTCAAAATTTTGTTACAATGGAAGAGTGATGAGGTTGCAGATATGAGTTTAGATGTGATATGGCAATGGCGGCCAAGCCTACATATATATAGTGAGAAATTGCGGGAAGACGAAGGCGGGAAGCGGTGGAAGAAGCACACGGATCGTGTGTTTCCTTCGAGCGCTTGTGAGCCGTTGGATCAGAGTTGTGTTTCTTTCGAGTGCTTGTGAGCTGTTGGATCGTGTGCACACGGATCGTGTGTTTCCTTCGAGCGCTTGTGAGCCGTTGGATCAGAGTGTGTTTCTTTCGAGTGCTTCTGAGCTGTTGGATCGTGTGCACACGGATCGTGTGTTTCCTGCGAGCGCTTGTGAGCCGTTGGATCAGAGTGTGTTTCTTTCGAGCCCTTGTGAGCTGTTGGATCTCAAGCAGAAGATAAGGCACACATATCAACGCTCCTTTAGTCCCGGTTCCAGCTACCAACCGGGACTAAAGATGAAGATTTCCCCTGATCTTTTAGCTATAAATACCCACCATGAGGAGGATATGAAGAACAAGAGTACGGCTAGTCCGGAAGGCAAAGACCGAATACAAATCATTCGGATTCCCTGCATACGTCCTACGGTGCATTTGATATGTGGGCACTCTCTATCCACCGTAGGGCTGTATGCAGGTGAAACCGTATGTTTTGTTCTATCTAGAAATCCTTCAGTTCATCCACCGAATACAAGCCATCAACTGTAATGATATGTAACACTTTTGGGAACCAGCGGCAAGGGCTTCTTTGATGATATGTAACACTTCTCACCAGTTTTTGTTGCAGCAGAAAGAGTGAAGCGGAGCCGGCACGATGCGCAAGTGGGCGCTCTCCTGCGCGCTGCTGCTTGTCTGAGGACGACGGCGACCAGCTACAGTCACTCACAAGCCACCGTTGGGCTGTATGCAGGTGAAACCGTGTATTTTGTTCTATACAGAAATCCTTCAGATAATCGACCGAATACAAATTACATAAAAGGTTTAATACATTTGGGAACACTCGATCATACATATTGTGTAATGCATTTGACAACACTCATACATAAAAAGTTTTTGAGAACACTCATGCATTTGACATGATCTCTATGATCGCTTCTTCGGCCGTAACCATGGAGTTTCTACATTATGTAACGGGATGCTTGGGTCAGTTTTCATTGTGAAGGGCGGAATTTCATCAAACTTATTATAGTCTGCTGACATGTCTGTCTTGTCCTCGACTCCCACGATGTATCTTTTTCCTGAAAGAAATATGTGACGCTTTGGCTTATCGTGTGATGTATTTGTTTCCTTATCTTTTCATTTTTTCGATCTGGAGCTCATGTCCTTCACATAGAAAACCTGAGCCACATCATTGGCTAGGACGAATGGCTCGTCTCTGTACGCAAGATTCTTGAGATCCACTGTTGTCATTCCGTACAGCTGGTCTACCTTTACCCCTTCTCCATTCATGTTGACCCAACTGCACCGAAACAAAGGGACCTTAAAAGTAGGTCCATAGTCAAGTTCCCATATCTCCTCTATGTAACCATAGTATGTGTCCTTTTGTCCATTCTCGTCTGTTGCATCAAAGCGAACACCACTGTTTTGGTTGGTACTCTTTTTATCTTGGGCGATCGTGTAAAATGAATTCCCATTTATATCGTACCCTTGGAAAGTCAATACAGTCGAAGATGGTGACGCGGCCAATAAGTAGAGTTGATCTCCAACATCGGTGTCATTCATGAGATGTAATCGCAACCAACTGCCGAAAGTCTCCATGTGTTTTTGTTTAATCCAGGAGTCAGGCTTTCCTGGGTTTTTGGAGCATACAATATTCTTGTGTACCTCGATATATGGAGCCACGAAGGTGGAACTGTGTAGAACTATGTAGTGTGCTTGAGTGAAAGAATGCCCGTCCCTACATATCATTGCTTTCTTTCCTAGCGTGCCTTTTCCACTAAGTCTCCCCTCATGCCGCGATTCAGGAAGACCAATCGACTTAATGTCGGTAATAAAGTCAACACAAAACTCAATGACCTCCTCTGTTCCATAGCCTTTGGAGATGCTTCCTTCTGGCCTACCATGGTTATGAACATATTTCTTCAAGACTCCCATGAACATCTCGAAGGGGAACATATTGTGTAGAAATACAGGACCGAGAATTGCAATCTCGTCGACTAGATGAACCAGGAGATGCGTCATAATATTGAAAAATGATGGGGGGAACACCAACTCAAAA
The DNA here is from genome assembly GCA_012064385.1 of Puccinellia tenuiflora. Classification (NCBI taxonomy): domain Eukaryota; kingdom Viridiplantae; phylum Streptophyta; class Magnoliopsida; order Poales; family Poaceae; genus Puccinellia; species Puccinellia tenuiflora. Next base: position 397,578 of record QRDG01000275.1, read on the forward strand.
CTAACAAGACATTGGACCACATCCTTCTGTAACCTTGTCAGACTTTCTTGATCGATTACCTTCTGAGATATTGCATTGAGAAATGCACATAGCTTCACAATGGGTACTCGAACATTTTCCTATAGAAGCCCCCTCAATGCAATCGGAAGCAACTAAGTCATAATCACGTGGCAATCATGAGACTTCAGGTTTTGGAATTTTTTATCTGCCATATTTATTATTCCCTTTATATTTGACGAGAAGCCAGCCGGGACCTTGATACTGCTCAGGCATTCAAAAAATATTTCCTTCTCTGCTTTCGTAAGAGCGTAGCTGCTTAAGTAATGACGCCCTTTATCCGTATGCTTGTTGTTTGGGTCTTTCATACGCTGCTGGTCCACCCTTGCTTCCGGTGTATCTTTTGTCTTCCCATACACGCCGAGGAAGCCTAGCAGGTTCACGCAAAGATTCTTTGTCACGTGCATCACGTCGATTGAAGACCGGACCTCTAGGACTTTCCAATAGGGTAGCTCCCAAAATATAGATTTCTTCTTCCACATGGGCGCGTGTCCGGTAGCGACGTCTTTCGGAACAGATTGACCGCCAGGACCCTTTCCAAAGATTACTTCTATGTCCTTGACCATACCAAATATAGCATCACCATCAGGGAGGTTAGGCTTCTTTCGGTGATCTGCCTCACCTTTGAAATGCTTGCCTTTCTTTCTTACGGGATGATTGGCTGGAAGAAATTGACGACACCCCAGGTACACGACCTTCTTACATTTTTCCAAATATGTACCTTTAGTCTTATCTAAACAGTGCGTGCATGCGTTGTATCCCTTGTTTGACTGTCCTGAAATGTTACTAAGAGCAGGCCAATCATTGATGGTTACGAACAACAATGCTCGTAGGTCAAATTCCATCTGTTTGTGCTCATCCCACACACGTACACCTGGTATGGCCCACAACTGCAAAAGTTCATCAACTAATGGCCTTAGGTACACATCAATGTCGTTGCCGGGTTGCTTCGGGCCTTGGATGAGAACGGGCATCATAATGAACTTCCGCTTCATGCACAACCAAGGAGGAAGGTTGTAGATACATAGAGTCACGGGCCAGGTGCTGTGACTGCAGCTCTGCTCCCCAAAAGGATTCATACCGTCTGTACTTAGACCAAACCATAAGTTTCTTGCGTCACCTACAAAGTCCGAGAACTCTCTCTCGATTTTTCTCCACTGCGACCCATCGGCGGGGAGTCTCAACTTCCTGTCTTTCTTACGCTCTTCTTTGTGTCATCGTAACAACCTGGCATGCTCTTTGTTTCTAAACAGACGTTTCAACCGTGGTATTATAGGAGCATACCACATAACCTTAGCAGGAATCCTCTTCCTGGGGGGCTCGTCATCGCCCTCAACATCACCAGGGTCATCTTGTCTGATCTTGTACCGCAGTGCAGTGCATACCGGACATGCATCCAAATTCTTGTACTCCTCACCGCGGTAAAGGATGCAGTCATTGATGCATGCATGTATCTTCTGCACATCTAATCCTAGAGGGCAGATAGCCTTCTTTGCTTCGTACGTAGTCTCGGGCAATTCGTTATCCTTTGGAAGCTTTGGCTTCATTATTTTCAATAACTTCTCAAATCCCTTGTCAGATAAACCAGTCTCTGCCTTCCATTTCAGCAATTCCAGTGTGGTACCGAGCTTTGTGCTGCCATCTTCGCAATTTGGGTACAGCAACTTTTTGTGATCCTCTAGCATGGCCTCCAACTTCAGCTTCTCCTTTTCTGTATCGCATTCTCGTTTTGCATCAGAAATGACCCGACCAAGACCATCATCGGGCTCATCTGACGCCCGTTGTTCTTCACCTCCTTCTTCTTCATTGTCTTCTATCGCAGTATCACCGTATTCTTCAGGGAACATAGGATAGTTCTCATCATCCTTTTCTTCTTCATTGTCTTCCATCATAACCCCTCTTTCTCCATGCTTGGTCCAACAATTATAGCTGGGCATGAAACCTCTCCGAAGAAGGTGGCCTTGAAGGGTTCTCGAGGAAGAGTGCTCCTTAACGTTCCGACAGTCCATACATGGACAAGGCATAAAACCATCATCTTTGTTTGCCTCAGCCACATGGATAAATTTATGCAGGCCTGCAATAAAATCAGAACTGCGTCGGTCGCCGTACATCCATCGCTGCCGTTCATCCATCTGCATATCATATAATTAAGTTTATCAAATACAATTAGAATAACATATTGAATACTGAAATGACCACCGTACATCGACACATGCAATATTTCTGTATCAATTATAGATGAAAAGGATAAAGTTGCTAACCTCGGTCGAGGATATCATTTTGTGTGAACTTAAGTGTGGCTCGGGCATTTCATCGAACACATCTTGTGCGTGGCAAAGGAAAAAAAAACTAGCACCCACTTCCCACCAATCCAAGCAAAAAAAAATAACAGAGGAGAGAAGAGAGGGGGTTACATATAGGCAGGGGAGGGGTATTAGTCCCGGTTCGAGACACGAACCGGGACCAAAGCCTCCGCGACAGCTTTTCGGTATTTTTATATATAGGCAGGGGAGGGGTATTAGTCCCGGTTCGAGACACGAACCGGGACCAAAGCCTCCGCGACAGCTTTGGTCCCGGTTCGTGCCACGAACCGGGACTAATGTCCCCAACCGAACCGGGACCAATGCTCCATGGGCTCCTGGCAGCTCGAACCGGGACCAAAAGTTTATTAGAATAACATATTGAATACTGAATATAATTAAGTTTATCAACCGGGACAAATGGCTGGTTCGGCTCTGTTCGAAAGGTGGTTTTTCTACTAGTGTAACTTGTCATGAAACCTTTTTGTTGCAATCTCATATGTTAATTCTACTGTTCCATTGTCTACCACTTTATTAAAGAGAGAGTGCATTTGTGAAACATGAACCCCGGTCCATTTTTAATCATAAGAAACACCTTTCCAACAACTTATAAGCATTTTCCATTTTCTGCCATTTAACAATCCGAAAATACATAAATAATTTTCTATCTTGTATTCACAATATAAAACCCAAAAATATCATCCATCATTGTTCCCATCATCCTTGCATATTTATTTATCATCATTGCATATTTATTTATTGTTTTGCATTTGTTTTATTTTGGTATCATTCTCACACCTTGTGCTTGACAACCACTTGGTGAGGTTGAGGGCACAAAACAATTTACTTTGTTTGTAGGTTCTCAAGAGAAGGATAAGAAGATAAATCTTTCACTACTGATTCCCCAAGAGTTCGATATTAAACCCTCTTTCACTACTGTCTTTCCTATACTATACACTCTGCACTTGGAGTCTCAACCGAACCCATATTCTTTTGACGCAGGTAACTACGTCAAGGGCCATTAATCACGATTGTGTTGGTTGCATGTCTCATCAAAAATTATTTTGTTATCACTTACCTACTCGAGAACGAGTAGGAGTTAAGCTTGGGGATGCTTATACGTGTCAAACGTATCTATAATTTTTGATTGATCCATGCTAGTTTTGTGATGTTGTCACATGTTTTTATTATCATATTAATCACTTTTATGCATTTTTTTTGAACTAACCTATTGACAAGATGCCTAGTGCCAGTTTCCTGTTTTTGTTGTTTTTGTATTTCAGACAATTTACTTCTGGAAATATTCTCGGAATTGGCTGAAAATTTACGGGCAATTTTTACTCGACGGAAGGCACCAAGACACCAAAGGGCAGCCCTAGGGGCCACCCACAGGCCAGGGGCGGCCTGCTGCCGCGGCCTGGGGTCCACCCGCGGGTGGGACCCGCCCGTGGGGCACCCCCTCGGCCCCCTCCGACGCCTATAAATTCACATTAAACCTAAAAACGATGGGGCGGTCATTATTTTCCAGAGAACTCATCCCGACGTGCCGTCATCTCAAACCCTAGTTCGGGGGTGATTCTGAAGCAGACCCCGGCACTCTGCCGGAGGGGAGATTGATCCCGGAGGGCTCTTCATCGCCATGCCTTCCTCCAGGATGATTTGTGAGTAGTCCCACCTTGGACCATGGGTCCATGGCAGTAGCTAGATGGTAGTCTCTCTCTTGTGCTTCATGTCTTATGATCTTGTGAGTTGCCTAACATGATCAAGATTGATTGTTGTAATGCTATGTGATGTGTTTGCTGGGATCCGATGGATTATAAAGTTATGATCAGATTGTGCATGATTCTTATATGTTGATTTATGTTCTTGCATACTCTCCGATGTGCGTAGTTATTTTGGCCAAGTGATTGTGTGTATCTCCAAGAGAGGGTACTTATAGTGGGTTCATGCCCCCTTTTGTTCCTGGGCACGAGTGACAGAAACGTCTAAGGGCGAGGGTGTGCTGTTGCTACTAAGGGTAAAACAGCGGTGTTAATGTCTCTTTTGATATTAGTATTGCTTACTTCATGTGCTTTACTTAATGCAAATGTCTGTTGCTTGCAACTTAATACCGATGGGTGACGGACTGGATAGCGATCCCACGGTGGACTTTTTAGACAAAGATGCAGTTGGACTCAACGGTCTTTGTTCATTGTCGTGATGCTTACTTAAATATTATTATGTTCTCTTTGTCATAGCTAGATTAAGTTTGTGTTATAATCTTGTCAATTGCCCAGCTGTAATTTGTTTACCCATCATATGATTGTTCTATTTACTTGAGAGACTCCACTAGTGAACCCATGGCCCCCGGTCCATCTTTTTACATTGATTGCAACCTTTATTCATCACTTTTCATCATCATTACTCCATTGGTCTATTTTTATATTTCATCTATTTCACTATACAATTAACCACTTTGTTTTCTGCGAGACCGGAAAGATTGACAACCTTTCCGCCGTTGGGGGCAAAGTATTTTGGTTGACTGTATGCAGGTCGACGTCTGTTGAAGATTAAGTGCCAGAGATCTTCAACATTCACTTTGTTGTTGAAAGGTCCTACTGGTTCGATAAACCTCGGTTCGTTATCGAGGGAAAACTGCTACTTGCTACATCTCTGCCTTCGCTTGGGGCACCACCCAACTCTTCATCAGTAGCAATCATATATCTAGGCTAAGTAGATTTAGGGTGTGTTTGGTTGAGCTGTAGATTCCTGAAAATCAGCTGTGGAAAATCTGCTGTGAGCTAGCAACTGTGGGAAAGCTGAAAGCTGTTTGGTTAGAACAACTGTGAACTGTGTATTCGATAGGAAATGTCTGTAACACCCCTGAGGGATTGAGAGCAAATATATATGCTAATTAATCGCAAAACAATGATTTGTACACTGTTTGTTGTCGAACTGATCATTTTGGCAAATTTTGCATATACTAATATTTCATACATACTAATATTTTACAAAAGACATGGTTCAACACTTGATGTTCCATCTACAAAAGACATGAATCAACACTTGATGTTCGCCATCGCATAAGTACAAAAGACATGGTTCGCCATCGACATAACTATTCTAGGTCGCTCTCGCAACAATCAAGGCATTCGCTATCATGTCACGAATGGTGTTCATGGTCACCTCGTTCTCCTCTTCTGGAACGTCATCTCCTTGTGCTTGTGTCGTTGCTTGTGCCGCTTCAGGCATATAGTCCTCATCCTCCAATTTGCTATCCGGTTCCCGCTTTTTAAACTGCACATGCTTGCATTTCCTACAATTACTTTAGCTAATATGCAACAATATCATATGCTGGAAAATATAACGTCACACCAATATGTACAGATTGTAGGGCAAACATGCATCTTCCTACAATCATTTTCACAAACAGCTAGCAAGCAAACACCAAACATATTTATGGAAGAGAAAAAATTCCTATATATGACTGGACCATACACATAATCAGTGATGTATATCACAAACAATTTATCATATGTTGGCATCACAGATTGCAATCAAAGACTGCAAAATCAGAAAAAAGAAAGAAAAAACAGGAGGTGAGCAGGCACGGGATGGAGGAACGGGATGAGAAGGAGGGAGAGGAGGGAAGAGAAGGGGCCATACCTTTTAGGCTGGGAAGGTGGATTTCCGGCCGGCCGGTCTCAGGAGTTGCTCGCGGAGGCGGCGGCGCGACGAACTAGATCTTGGAGCGGCGGTCGACAGGGGCGCTCGTGCATGCCGCCGCAACAGAAACGGACCGTTCCCGGCGGTAGAAAGAAGTGGAGGGCTAGGTGCTTCCGATCTCCGGCCGGTGCGCCGCCGTACGCCGCCAGAATGGGCCCGCGAGGCGGAACCCTAGCCTGGCCGCCGCCCTTGCTGTTTCAGGTCGAGGAGAAAAGAAACCGAGTCGGGAGGAGCGACCAGTTCTGGAGGAGGAGAAAAATAAAAACGAACCGTTCATTTTCACTAATGGGATGGTATGGCATGGCGGGTAATTTTCATCCCTTTCCTTCGACGCAACGCACTGGAATCTGGGGGTATGCCCGCTTCCATTTTACACGTCGAGAATCACCCGCGTCGCCGAATCTGGGGTCTTCGGGAAAACCGTTTGGTTGCGATTTCAGCTGCCAGAACGTGAATCTGCACCTAAAATCTCAACCAAACACACCCTTATTGTCATACCTTTCTATGGAAGAGCGTGAGCTCATGAACTCTGGATGCAATTATCTAGAGACCGTCGTGCATGATTTATCCAACTTGTCTGGATAGTGGTTCTATTATAGTAACCGTGATGCATAGGAGCTACCTATTTTTTATGTTTCTTTGGTCGATATTGTATCCACTCTCTATGTCACATGATTTGTAATACTTTGAAAGATAATGTTGCAACAAACATGGTTTTCTTCATCGATTAGTGCAGAGGTTGGGGTATTTTTCCTTTTCGATTAAAGGTAGCATAGATTTTAGTAGCACAACATATAGGATATCCATTGGAGTCTCCAATTTGGAGAGAGACTAGCATCCAACTAAACTATCACCTCAGTGGGTGTGGACTTGATCATGCAAATTGAATCTTTTATTCTTTTCACATGTTCAATAACCAATTAGGTATGAAGGATATGAGTATAATGGGCCTATGACGGTCACCCGGTTTGCCCGCCCTATGGACCGATTCAGCAAAATGTTTGTGCAATTTTCTAGAATATTTCTCAACAGGTGTGTTCCACATGGAAAATCAATATATAAGTATTTTGAACTATCCATTTTTTGTGTTGCGGATAACTATGCATTAAATAATTCATGTTTGCAGAAAAAATTCACATAACTCATACATAAAGGTTTGTTTTCCATGAATAGACATGATAAGCTCATAAATTTTAATTTTCCTTAAAAAATGTATACACGTCAACAAAGATTTTTTTTTTGCTAGGCCATTCCTACGTATTGAATTAACGATTAATTTTGCTTGTGGAACACAAGAAAAAGAAAGAAACAAGCTAATAAGAAAAATAAAATAAAAAGAAATAACATAATGTAAGATATAAAACAAATGAAAAATATAAGGGAATAAAAAATAAATAGGAAATAGAAAAAGAGGAAAGACAATCAAAATCTCTACAAAAATATGTCGACTTTATAGGAAGTTCGTTTCTACGCACTGTCCTCACACCATGTGTCGCGTTCTCGTTCCTCACCCTCATACCGGGTGTCTCCCTGCTTCTCACTTGTGACAAGGAGAAGAGAAGTGGGGATGAGGATGCGAGAGAGGCATACTGGAGTGTGGAAGACTACGGTTTGCATTTACTTTTTACAAACAAAATTTCATGACGAAATATCTCTTGTACGGAGCGGCCGAAAAAGTGTGTTTCCGGTGTTAAAATATTCAAAACTATATCATATTTTCATAGTTTCATCATTCCTTCACGTACGAAAATTACTATGCGTGTACTTCCAAATACACGTACTGAATTTTGAAGTACTCACGTGCTTTTTTTTTAAGTACATGTAGTGCACCGACCAGTATACTCACGACGTTGTTGATAGCATGACCAAGTACACTAGGAATAGGAAGTGCTGATGTGTCACGCCCAGTGACGGATCCACAGTGTCACTGTCAGACTAGTTCAATTGATACCAATGCCTATCACACATAGAAGTACAAACATTCCACTTCCAAGTAACAGTATGTTTGGAAGCAAAGAAAAGAGAAACTCCATGGGGGCGCTCCGCTTGGGACACGTGCTAGCACGGCAGCATCCAGCTCTACACGCACATTGCTTTCGAAAATGTCGGTCTTTCCCTAATGCTTTAGATTTTCTATTATCTAGACATGTTTTAGTATCGGTCCGTATATAGTCCACACCAGAACATCTAGAACATACTACTCCATCCGTTTCTTAATATTAGATGTTTTACCTTTTCTCACTTTATTAGATTCATATGCATCTAGACGCTTTTTAATGTGTACAATCACTCATTTCACTCTGAATGTAGTCCATAATGTAATAGCCAAAACATCTTATATTAAGGAGCGGGGGAGTATTATAATTCAGACCTGGAGGGAGTAGAAGACAGAAGAAAAACAGCAAAGAAAGCGTAAAAAGGGTAGCTGGACCACTAACGGGCTAGCATAATGGATGGAAGCCCTGAGCGAAGATGCCTTCGCTCCCCGCAAATCCTATATATCGCCCGCTGACGACTGAAGGGGAGGCGCGCGTCGGTGAGATGGGCCGGCCCATCAGGTGATTTATTCCATCTTTCCTTTTTTTTTCTTGTTTTCGTTTCTCTTTTTCCCGTTTTCGTTTTTTTTCTTTTTTTACGTTTTCTTTTTTCCGTGTTTCTTTTTTCTGTTTCCTTTTTCTAATTTTGTTTTTTTTTCCTTTTTTCGTTCCTTTTCTGTTTCTGTTTTCATTTTCATAGTTCTTTTTTCTGTTTTCGTTTTTATTTTTTATTTTTATTGTTTTATATTTTCAATATTTTTTATTTTCTCATGTTTTTCACTTTTTTATAATTTTTGAAAAATGTTGCAAAAAATATTTAATTTACATATTCAAAAATCATTTATTTTTCAAATTTAAAAAGTTTATTCATTTTGAAATAGTTTCTGTTCACCGAATTTCTGTTCACTTTTTAAAATTGTTTAGAAATAGTTTCTGTTCACCGATATTTTTTTGTTCGCTTTTAAAATCTTTCAAAATAGTTTCCGTTCACCGACATTTTCTGTTCACTTAAAAAATCATTCGAAAATAACTCCGTTCACCGACATTTTTCTGTTCACTTTAAAAATCGTTTAAAAATAGTTTTTGTAATTCACCGACATTTTCTGTTCACTTTTAAAATCGTTCCAAAATAGTTTCTGTTCACCAATATTTTATGTTCAAATTTAGAAAATTGTTTGGCGCTGAAAATGTTCAAAATTAAAATTTGTTCATTTTAAAGAAATGTTCCAAATTTGAAATTTGTTCACTTGAAAGTTGTTTTTTAGTTTTGAAAAATGTTCAAAATATATTTTTGTTCAATTTTTTAAAATGTCCAAATTTGAAAATTGTTCGTATTTTAGGAAATTTCAGATTTAAAAAATATTTCCAATTTAAAATTTTTTCAGATTTATAATCTATTTAAAACTAAAAATAAAAATAACAAACAGAAAATAATAAAAACGGGACCTTTTCTATTGGGCCGCTTTTTGACGGCCTATTTCGAAACGCTAGCAGGCGACGCACGCAAGATCCGTCGCTTCAAAGCGATATATAGGAGCTCCCTTCGCTCCCGCAAAAGGAGCGAATTAAACTGCAGATGTAGCCCAGTCCACAGTGCCTATAAAGCCTATCAGGATCCAAAACTCGAACGGAACAGCACGGTCAAGCGGATTCATGGGCCATGGGTATGGGACCGTGTGATAGACCATTGGACCGATAGGGTCGAGAGTGAGTGCGGACAGAGTACGAGAATGCGGCAGCTTTAATAATGATGGCTGGTGAAGAAACACGGGAGAAAGATTATACGCCGCGCGGTCACGGCATCACCGCCGGCCGCCGGCCGGCGCACATTCCTCCCGGTCCTCCGGGAATGGCCGGGTGCGCCCGCTCGGGCTAAATTACGGGCACGATCTGACTCTAGAACCCAACCCCGTGGCACTACGGACGCGCGGGATAGATGCCTCGCCGCCGTCGCTGTGATCGACAGGCCAACGTAAAGTTAGCAGCGACAAGTGAAGGCCGGTCGACGCGGTCAGCCAACCTCAACCTGACGGTGACGGCCGACTCTACAGGGCTAACTGGTCGACATTTTATCGGAGGTCTAACGGAATTACGTCGTCAGAGACGCACGCATTTGATACTAGCATTTCTCCTGAGATAATGTTTCATTCAGAGAGAGGTGGGCTAAAGGGGGCGATCGACACCGCAAGACGGCCGGATAGGCAGCGTACTACGCTGACTGACAGGCGACAGTAGAAATGAAACGCTGGATATGATAAATAAATTGACAGGCAGGGATGTGCGATACGATCCTCAGAGTTTTCTGGACAGTCAAGAGTCGTCAGAGATATGTTATGTTATCAAATAGTAAAATCAAATCAAATCAACAAACCAGAACAAACGGAGACTGATGATCATCCTAGCTCAGCAAACTCCAACGAGTTCCAGCATTCACTGAACTTCCCCACGGGATGAGTACTTGACAAACAGATGCAGACTGGTCAAGCTAGCTCAGCGAAACCGGAGGGATCATTTTACCATTACAGACTAGTACCTCAGATCAGAACCAAGCACCGCTACTTCGACCGATCAATCAATTTAATTAATCTTGATCTGATACACAAGGTCCTTGATTTTCTTCAGAACAACCAAAAAAAAAAAACTTTAGAAGAAAGAGACAGAGGAGTTACAACACTGCAGAAAACCATCTACTACGAAACTTGACGAATCGACGACGATGGCTCTGTCTCTGTGGCCAGGTTCCCTTCTGTAGAAACACAAACAACATCCCAACGTTGTCAGAGATGAACGCGTAATAATAACAGTTAACAATTCAGCAATGGATCGCGTAATTCCAACGTACCGTCGACTTCGTCGGCGGCGGCGGCAGCAGCAAGACCCTTGTCGTGGCGCTCGACGCACTGGAGGATGTACTTGAAGGCCTCGGTCTCGCAGGGGATGGCCAGCGCGCCCTCCTGCCGGAACCCGAACTCCTCCTCGGCCTTCTCCAGGAGGAGCCGGAACACGGGATGGCCCAGGTAGCTGGTCGGGATCACGAACCGCCGCTGCTCGATCCCGACGTACACCGGGCAGTAACCCCTCGGCACGTCCGGCGCCGCCTCCGGGCTGTGGCAGCTCTCGTCGTCCGAGTCCACCGTCAGCGTCCGCCTCAGCCGCCGCAGCACGAGCGGTGAAATCGACGGCGGCGCACCTCCTCCACCACCACCCGCCATCGCCTCCGCCTCTGCCTGCACCTCCTCTTCGCAGTCGTCGCCGTCGTCCCTAGCGCCCAGCGCCCACCTGTGCAGCAGCTCCCGCAGCCGCACGATCGTCGTCGTGGCCGCCTTCGCTCCACCGTCGTCGCCCATCACGTTACCGTACACCTTCACAGCTAGCTAGCTAGTGATGGACTTGTTGGATCTTGAGAAGTTGAGATGGGTGGCAGGGAGCTGGAAGAATAAACGAGGAGATGGCATGCACTCACTATATAATCAACTCGGACTCCTACCATCGGACGCGCAGGAGGTAACATGGCTCCATGGCGGCCTTGAGTGAGAGAAGGAAAAATGATTCCATTGCCGATTATTAAAAAGCTCTTGCTTAGCTAAGAGACCGCCCAGGAATATATACCATGTATTTGATCGTGCCAGCTTCCTTACTTTTTTGAGTGGCAAAGGCTGGGGACACTTGTCTTGGCTTACAAGCTAAGCAGGAAACAAGAATTAGAATTCAAATTAGAATTAGAGTTCAAATTAAGGTGTTCAATTACGCTTTGTTCTGCATTATGTGTAACAAAAGCCGGCTGCGAGCTGGATACTAACATCAGGCAATAATTTAACCTATTTGCTGAGGTTTTATTAAAAAATGCTTTTTAGAGCTGTTGAGGGAAATCTTGTATCATGCCTGGGGGTATCATCCTACCGTATTGCTCACGAGACTCTCATCTTTCTTTAAAATGACTCTGAGGTAGTCATGAATCTTGTTGTCTCTGCTTGAGAAGACCTCTGATATGAGAATGAACTTTCATATATAAAAGTGACTTTATTTATCTTAACTTGCAAGAAGAGGAGTCCAAATTTTTGTCCAAAATTTTGCTTGCAAGATATAACTGCTATACATGTTATTGACGTTTTTCTTGCTGGTCCCACTGTAACTCATGGGTAGTTGATACAGGATCTGAATGCTCACATTTGAAAATCGATGCAGTGGTTGCAGAAGGCGACGAAGCTAGCAAGAAATGAAGTAAGATGTGCGTTGGGAATGGTGTCCAAGTCACCGCCCAAGCCATCGATGTCATGCATTTACATCTACCGTCCGGATTCGTTTTATAACTTAATATTTTTTATTGTCTTCCTACGTCATGTTAAAACATTATCTCTAAGTCATGCTTGTTATGTGAATAATGGTTGTTCTTAACATTTCCCTCAAGTGAGCGCGGGCATGCAGAAGCTAAAGGGGAATGAGGCCGGCCACAAAGCAGTGTGGTGGCGAGGGACCATGGGCATTAGCCACCGGTACTCAAATGTTAACGGAGGGGAGTCCAAGGCGCCGGTGGGGTACTCCAGTAGTGGGCGATTCAGCCGGAGATCCTCGCTTTATTTTGTTGTTGACGTCTCACCTCCAACCTCTGTCGATCACTCCTGACAGCAAGGTGTTCCTCTTCGGCCGGGCCGGACCAAAGGTCGGACAAATTGGGCAACCGCCCAGGGCCCTGATAGGAACATACCCCCAAATATAAAAGTGTATTGATAATCGTTATACTTTTATCTATTGTGTACGACTATATAGGAACAAACTGTACCAATACATGTAAATTATGTGCACTAATATTTATCTTAGAAACCCTGCACGAGCACTTGTTTAGAGATGATTTTAAGCGTATAGGGGACGAATATATCAAACAATCAAGTCCTATTTATGTGAAAATAGTAATCTACTTAATTTGCTTAGTTTTTAGTGACTATTATTAGGGATAATAATACCAAGTACACATCATGTACATAGTGTCCACTCATTAATGTTTCTTCAGAACACATATTTTACCAATGAAATAGGAGTAAAAAATCACGGTTTCTATAAATATACTTACCTAAACATACACTGAAACCATCTATTCAGATATTTGTTAAACCATGTGCTTTCTATATCTCTATACATTTACCGGAAGTTAATTGATGAAGAAATCTAGGACGCAAAATATTTAAATCTAGCATGATGTAAAAGTATTTTTCAAATAAACAAATGCTGCAACTCACAATTGACCTTTTTATGTGGTTAACAATTCTAATAAAAAATATGAAATTATACTCATAAGTACTAAAAATAAGTACAAAAGTTTAATATAAAGAAATATAGAGGAACAAACTGGTACAAACTAAAATCTGTGTAAAGTATGTGCGCAAATATTTATCTTTGAAATCTTTGCAAGCACATGTATAAAGCAGATGATATTGAGTATATTAAGGACGATTGATATTATTTAGGTGTTCCATTTCACCATAGCAAACTCAGGAAACAAGATCTACATCCTATTATTTACGAGAGAATTAAAAGGATTGGGAGATGGAGGAGGAGGGGGTACTTACATATCGCAGCAGAATAATGGTTGTGAGAGCATCTTTTACCTTCTATACCTATTTATTTACCTTCTATAATTAAGTTTCCAACTTAGGCCATTAGACTATTAGAGCCACTAACTCACAAATGTCTAACTGTATGTGGGATGATTATGAGGGGCACACTAAATAGCACTTAGCAAATTGGGGGCTAATAAGCTTGAGAAATGAATATGGAGGCTTGAGTATGAAAAGAGATGAATAATTTAATTGTTGTCCTCATGTATCAGGAGATATAATTTAAATTAAAATAAATCTAGCTGAGTACAAATTATTGACTATAAATATATTACACATATACTTTCTTGTAGCGAGTACTATATTTCCTTTGAAAAGGTAATATGTGGGCTAGCAAGGTAGACTAGATGGGGTACCAATGGTTAGTGGGTAATGGTAAAAATGTTAATGTTTGGGAAGATCATTGGTTTGATAACACTAGCTTGGCTACTCAATTCCTTGAATTGTATATTATTTGTGATCAACAAAATCAAACCATTTACCAGATTTGGGATGGGCAACAACTTTAATTATCCTTTAAAAGAGTCTTTGATAAGGAGTTAATGATGAAGTGGAGAACTTAAAAAAAAATGTCTGGGAAACACGGTCCGGTTTGCAGGTGATGTGGCAGATGATGTTGAACTTGCTGAAAAAGTGGAGAATCTTATGTCCCAAAAAGAACATTGTGTTAATTAACACATGATTGAAGCTTATGGAATAAAATCCCTACAGAAACTCCCAGATTAACTGACGTTAAAGAAGCAGCGTATCATGTTGATGAAGCCAAGGGCTACCAGAAGCATGGCTTAGGATGATCATATTATCTTACAGTGCTTCTCCGGTGTTTTCTTGGAAGAATGATGTGGATGAAAAATGTAATAGCACAACATCATCACTGGTTGACTTCGTAGTTTCGTTGTGTACTCTGTTTTTGGGTGTTTAGCCTTGGTTGCTTTCCCTTTTGTTTGAGGAAATTTAGCCTTGGTTGCTATTTTGTAAGAGACATGAAGGGATCAGTCCCTGGCCCAAGGGTGTGTGGCCCGTGCGTGGGGCCCAAAATTTTATTTTGTAGTTCATATGTTAACAATCAAATAAATTTGTACCGAATATCGTACACAAAAATTTCATCGTGTAGTGGTCTAGACGAGTCGTTTCTTCTGCATAGTGGGTTCGAATCTTCCGTGCAACTACTAACCTTTTTTTGGGTTTTAACCATAAAAAAAACTCTATCTGTATCACAATTTAAGATGTTATAGCCATATAGCCATTCTCATGGGAACTACAGACAGAACAAAATGAGTGAATCGGCACACTAAATACGTCTACATACATCAATATCTTATTTGCATAGTAAAATCTAAAACATCTTATATTATAAAGTTAAAAGTTTGGTTCCCATACATTCAGTGACCTCGAATGCTAACTAGAGATGTCTTGGGATGCGCCAAACTGCTTCATTTCTATGGAATAGGACGAGGCGAGGAGCCTTTTGATTTATTTCTACGATTTACACGAAAACACGCCTGCATGATTATGCTCGCTGGATGCCCATTTAGAGCATGATTACACCAGTGCATCTCTGATCTGTGCAGAGCCGAAAGTACTGTAAAATACACACCGGCAAGTACATACTTCCACCGCGATCGGGTTTCCCTTTTTCCTAACCCGAAATAATGGAAAAACAGGGGTCCAGAAACACCGAGTGCCGCACCCTGGACAGACATCTGGAGCTGGTTCGTAACCGCTACTTATTAAACAATAATAAGCAATGACTGGGTGACAAAACAGTATAAATAATTAAGAAAGTATCACCTTTGCGTACGTGTTCCAGCTATCCAGGCATGCACTGCATCTGTACAAGGAAAATTGTACGTACTATATATACTCCGGATTGTTTAATCAACCAGTTAACACACCAAATCGTTCAATATAACAACGGTTATATATATATATAGTCTGATCGGCCTCATGCATGGTTACAGAATAAATAAAGCAAAATTACTTACTCCCATGTCAATATCACTTTCCTTAATTTAATTGTATTCGTACATGTAAGTAGTATACGTGGCCTGAACTTGATCTGTACGTACGTACAACAGACCAGCCACGCTAGATTCTCAGATAAGGCCAGGGAAAGCTGGCGTAGCTAACGTGCAGGCACATGACCGACTACCGACTGACCACCTAGCTCACACGGGAGACGTACGCAAAAGCTAGCGCACACGGTCTCTTCCGGCTTCTCCAAGGCATCCCATCACATGAGATCTCGACATTATATCCTAGCTAGCGTTGCATGCATGCGTGCTCCAATCCAAAGCAGTAGTACGTGACGAGCGCGCAAAGGCAAATTATGCTCATCCAACAGATTTGTACAGGGAAAGCTATCGATCGAGCCATGTGATCTAGAAGTAGATAGAGATGGAGATGGAGAGGTCGGTCGGTGGCAGCTTCTTCTTAAGTTAAAATTTCTATCTATGTTCATGCTTCATTCATGGCGAACGGTTCAGTAGTGCTTGCGGTTTCGGCTTTGCCAAAGGCGCGTAGCGTGTTTCCGTGTTTCGTCCGGGATCGATGGATCGATGGCCGAGCTAGCTTTGTGGCCGGCGTTAAAGGTTCTGGTGTTTTTATAGGGATTCCAGCTGGAGTGCTGGATGCATGTATGTATGTATGGTCCTTTCAGTTACTCTGAAAACTTCTAGTCTATCTTGTTTAAAAGCTAGCCGCGTACGTACGTGGTACGCCGGAAATAGATCACCGACGAGTGACGAGCAGAGTGAGCTGGCCGGCTAGCAAAAGCCATTGTTGTTCGAGTGCTTCCAACTCCGTCATGGTTCTTTTTTTTAGATCGTTCCATCATGCATATGCATGATTCCGAGGACGGAAGAATGATGTTGCCTTTAGTTTAGTCAAGTCATTCGACCATACTGCCCGGTACATGTATACAGCTGTCATCCATGAATCTTTTAATGAACGGCTATTCTTTCTTTTTTTTGCACATATCTACCTTTTTTTAACAATTTGGCACCAATTCTTAAGATTTTTTTTTTTTTGAAGAACAACCAATTCTTATAAGAATTTAAAAGGTACTGTACGATTCCTGTGCTTGGCCCATGAAGAATTTTCTTTGAGGGCCAGAAGCTTTTGACACGCCAAACCGGCCCGAACAAGGTTCTTCCTGGTTCTATTGCTTGGGCCTGGCCCATTGCGCGCTTCTGAAACTCCGTGCGATTCCGTGCAGTTCGGAGCTTCGGGAGAAGGAGAATCTTTTTTTTTTGAACAAGGGGTGGCGCCGGGGGCGCCAAATTTTCATTCAGCTCAAAGACAGTTTACAGCGTGTAGTACAATTCCCTGAAAATGAGTTTGAGAAAGAGTAGAAACTATAGGGCAATTGCCTATTCTAGAATGAGCTGAATTAGAACAAGAAAAGATAGGCAAAGACTTATCTTGTCTAATTGCCTGCTTAGCACAGTCATGAGCAATACCATTCAGATCTCTAGATATATGAAAGATTCTTCTATCTAAGTCTCTTGAGGCTTTTTGGTAATTTGCTATTTGCTCTCTGAGCTCCCAAGGAACTTGTTTATCTGAGATTTTTTCCGCTGCAGCAGCCTTAGCAAGAGAAAGATTGTCTGTGAAGAAGGTGGTGCTTTGAAGACCCAATTTTGCTGCAATCAGGGCTGCAAGATACAGTCCAATGGCTTCAGCAATAAGAGGGGAATTGGCTTTTTTGAGAGTAGATGCTTGTATCAGAATTTTTTCTTCTCCATTATGGTTTTGAAGGTGACAGAAGACTCCAAGACCTGTAGAGATGGTTCCTTCTGCTCCAGGAATTTTTTTGGTTTTCCAGGAAGCATCTGTGTATATTTTGTTTCCCACAATTTGAAGATCCGTCTTGATAGTTTGGCCTTGAGTCATCCTTTGTTCATCCTGCATTAGTTCTTGAGAGCGCATCTTGTGGCTTGGACCTGTAATTAAATTGTGTTCTGAAATTCCCTGCATCAGATCTGACATTTCCATATTGTTGATAATAGCATTAGTCATATGAATAATATGAGAAGGTTGCCTTTCTTTTTTATTAAAGAGGTAGTCATTTCTAACTTTCCATATGCACCAAAGGAATGTAAGAAAGGATTGCAGGGAGCCATTAGGATGATGCATATTAAGAAGGTTTTGAAGAGCTTGAGTAAGAGAAGTATCAATATTCACAATTTGATCAATTTTCAAGAACCAGGGATCAGCAAACCAAGCAGCTCTCGCATAGGGACAGAGAAAGAAAAGATGGATATCAGTTTCTTCATTTGCACATCTACAGCAAAGTTTGCTTATGTGTTTGGAGTATTTACCAGCTCTTGTTCCAGTGGGCAAAGCTTTACGTAGTAGTCTCCAACCAAAAGTTTGTACCCTAGGAGTAACCTGCTTGTCTTTCCAGATTAGATTTAGCAGGCGAACAGTTTGAGAACTTACTTGAGTGGGTTTTGGTTCACCTTCCTCAAATAATTTTTGCAAACAAGATTTGTATGCCATCTTCGTGTTACACTTTCCATCTTGTGTTGGTTTCCAACAAAGTAGATCATTTCCTTGAGAATTTATAATGGTTGTTTGTTTGATTGATGAAGCAAGGGGTTCTTGGAAAAGTTGATCAATCAATCTCGTGTTCCATTCCTTCGAGTTTGGCATCCAAAGGTCTTTAACCTGCGCAGGATAAACAAAACCAGAATGTTGTATAATAAGAGCATCATAAATATTAGTCCATCCATTACACCAAGGTGAGCTCCATATAGATAAATTGCCTGCAGAAATTTGATAGAAAGAGTTTTGTTTGAGAATCGGAAGAATTTTTAGGAGTGAGGACCAGAAAGCAGATTTTGGAGTATTAGTATCAGGCCTCCAAATAGAAGAATTTGGGAAATATTTAGATTTAAGAACAAGATGGAGCATATTTTCTTTATCTTCCGCAATACGCCAAGCAGTCATAAGAATTAAGCTTTGATTCATTGCTTGCAAATTTCTTATTCCTAGCCCACCTTCATTCTTTGGGCTGCAAATATCCTTCCAAGCTTTTAAACAGAGACTTCTAGAAGTATTCTCTCCTCTGATACCTGTCCACCAGAAATTCCTGATAATAGCTCTAATTTTAGCTAAAAATTTCTTGGTGAAGAGAATGTTAGACATGTAATAAACCGGAATAGAGGAGAAAACAGATTTAATTAGTTCAAGTCTTGCAGCATGAGAGAGATGGTCAGCTTTATACGTAGAAAGTTTATTCTTGAATTTGTCTAGCACAAAGTTATAAGCTGCATTCCTCTCTTTACCTGGAATAATAAGAGGGTGCCCTAAATGAATGAAGTTAATATCTATATTTGGAACCTGAAAAAGACTTTTGATAAGCTCACGATCTACATTGGGCACATTCTTACTGAATAAAATGCCTGATTTCGACCAATTAGGAGTTTGACCCGAAATGCTGCAAAATTCTTCCAGAATTTGTTTCATTTTTAAAGCTTCCTGTTCTGTCGCTACCCCACACATCAAGAGATCATCAGCAAAAAGCAAAGAGTGAATTGGAGGACAACTAGGGCCAAGTTTTATACCTTGGAAGTTATTTGTCATCATAGCTTCTTGCAAAGCTAAAGAGAGTTCATTTATAGAGATGACAAAAAGATAGGGAGATAAAGGGCAGCCTTGTCTAATGCCTCTGTTACTTTTAAATTTTGCAAAAGGTTGACCATTAATTATCACAGAAAAAGTAGGAGAAGAGATACAAGCATGAACCAGATTAATAAAGTGCTCATGAAGACCTTTCCTTTTAAGAGCTGCCACAACAAAGTTCCATTCCAATCTATCAAAGGCCTTAGCTAAATCTATCTTAAGCATAAAGGCATTATATTTCCAGGATCTAAGAGCAAAAGAATGAGTGATTTCCTGTGCTATAATAATATTGTTGCTAATTCTTCTTCCTGCTATGAAAGCTTGCTGAGACTGATGAATATAATCAGGAAGGTGAGATTTCAGTCTATTTGCAATACATTTAGCAATAATTTTGTAAACCACATTACACAAACTGATAGGTCTATAATCAGCAGGAATTAAAGGCACAAGTTTTTTTGGTATGAGAGCAATATGTGTATCATTAATGTGAGCAGGCATTACTCCAGAATGAAAAAAGTTGGTAATAAGCTGCATAACATCATTACCTATCCAATTCCAAGTTGCAGTGTAGAATTCAACATTGAAACCATCCGGCCCTGGAGAAGCATTCCTTCTCATATCTTTAAGAGTATCAATAACTTCTTTTTCATCAGGGATGGAATAAGTGAAGTCCACATTATTTTGAGGCAGGCAAGAATTTAAGAAAGGTCTACCACTGTTGACATTAGAGGAATGAAAAATTGATCTAAAATAGTTCACAAAGGTGTTGCTTATCTTATCAGGCATATGTTGCAAAACATTATTTTCATCTTTGATAGAAGCAATAGTATTCCTTCTCCTTCTCTTAGTTATAGCTTTATGAAAAAAGGCAGTATTTCTATCCCCATCCTTGATCCAATGTTTTTTGGCCCTTTGCATATAGGAATCAGAAAGTTTAGTCAAGGTTTGTTCATACCTGGTTAATAGATCTGCTTCTTTATTATGCTCCATTTCATCTTCCGCTCTCATTTGCAAATTCTTGATTTGCTCTTCCAGATTTGTGAGTTCCTGTTGAAGAGGTTTCTTTTTCCTACACCAAATTTTTAGTTGCCCTGCAAGATGATTGGTTCTATTTGAAAAGGATCTATTTTTTGAATTATACCAAGCAGCCTTAGCATAGTCCTGAAAGTCCTTTTCCTTAAGCCACCAATTTTCAAATTTAAAGGACTTTTTGATTTGTTTAACCTTACCATCCGTAGAGAGAAGAATAGCAGCATGATCACTTATGTTATGGAAAATAGGCATGTTATAAACATTGGAAATAGGAAAAGTATTACACCAATCTGCATTTGCTAGACATCTATCAAGCCTCTCATATATAGGATTAGAGGAGAAACGTTTATTAGTCCAAGTATAAGCTGGTCCACTAAAACCAAGGTCATAGAAACCACAATTCTTAATCATACTACGAAAAGCATTCATGCGAGGAATATTGACATTCTGAGAATTTTTGTCCACCGCATACAAAAGCTCATTCATATCTCCTAAACAAAGCATAGGGAGATTACAGTTATTATACACAAAAGTGGCAACCTCATCCCATACTACACTAGTTTGCTTGTGATAAGGGTCACCATATATACAAACTAAACCAAACTCTTGACTAGTAGCTACTATGGTCACAGTGGCTAAAATAAGATAAAAAGAAGAACTATGCACATGAAGCTTCAGCTCATCCGTCCACATAAGCCATAATCCACCAGATCGACGTCTTCGAGAAGGTACTACAATAGCATCACACATATTAAACCTAGAGACAAGGTCAGAGGAACTTACCTTGGTAGATTAAATTTCTGAGATAAAGGTTACCTGAGGTTTAGCTGACTGGATCATTCTGGCAAGATGGATCATCTTAGAACTGCCAAGGCTCTTGCCCATGCCTTGGCAATTCCAACCTAAAGCTTTCATGGCGCCTGTGGCGCCTTAAAGGCTGACGCCGCTGCCTTTGCAGTAGTGTTTCCATTCTTGCCAGTATCTTGTTCTTCTTCCTCATCTCTCTTGTTATTCTGGATAATACACAAAAGTGGCAAGCGTAACTGACCACCGCCTACGTTTTTCTGGATAATACAAACAAACTCTGGTGCAGTTTATACACATCAACAAACGCATGGCACATTGATGATCTTCGACACTAAGAAATGAGAGAAAAACGCGCATTGCCGAATCTATAATTCATCCCATAGTATCTTTGCAGAATTGCAGCACATAAATCACACTCGATCGTACAAGAACACTGAACTCCAAGTAAGTATCCAGCATCGCCATGTCCCGGCCATTCCTACCATTGTTGTTTGTCTCACTAGTCCTACTACTGCTAGCAATCGCATCGACGTCATCGCCCGCGTTCGCCATCGCGGAGGCGCCGTCAGCCGCCGTTGGCTGCAGCCGGAGCGCGGCGTCCGCGTCGCGGGTGGTGGTCGAGACCTGCACGGACGACATCGTCAGATCCTTCTTCGGCGTCCGCGGCAGCGACGTCTGCTGCCGCGCGCTGGAGGCGGTCGGCGCCGGGTGCTACCGCGCGGTGTTCTCGGACTCCCCGTTCGCCGACGTCTACCCGACCATCCTCGGCAACGTCTGCAACGGCCTCGCCGCCGCTCCAGCTCCTAACCCCGTCGCGTGACAGAAATGAATGATCGTGCTACTCTTGAGATACATACAGGTCTGCTGTTGTAACCGAATAGCTAATTTCGACATGACTTGTAAGATTATCTGAATAAAAATTCAGGTACAGTTGTTAATTCCAGTTCTTCTTACCATGGAAACTTGAATTGAGTATACATAGGACGTATAAATATCTCTCTGCCATGCCTTACCCGATCGAGTCACGGTCACTGACTCGCTACGCCATGTAAACTTTTTCTACTTCGACGTGGACGTGATGTAACAGCGTGCTCGTCTCGGCGAAAAGGAACGGCAAGACGCGGCGGCAGGACAAAAGAAAAACGTACCAAGATATATCTACTTCAGAATCCAGATCGACCACTGGGTGATTTATCTTCTTTCACTAGCTAGGAAATATGCTGTTCTTAAAGCGAAAGGCCCTAGCTAGTTTCCCTCGACAAAAGAAAAGGAAATTAGACGTAGTTGGGGATAAAGGTGTTTTCCTGAGGGTGAAGGTGAACTGGTATAATGTTTAGTCTTTAGTCGCTGCTGTGAAACTGACCTGCGAATGAATCAAAGGAGTAAAGGGTGAAGAGAAATTTTCCCGAATCTCCTACCCCTCTCACATGGTCGATTTTTTTCCTTTTTCACGAGTTTTGTGAATAATATTTACTTTGCCGGAACTTTACCTAATCCGAACGCGATTGGTGTGTGCCATCCTCCAACGCGGGGCAAGGTTGGTGGTATTGAGTCTCCCACCAGTACAAAGGGCCATCCACTGAGAACATCATATGTGATAGGTAAGGAAAAGGTGATAGATAGGTTCTCAAACATACCTTTTTTTTTTGAAATGCATACATATATTAAGTCAAAAGACAGATACAGTACAGAATACGTACACACGTAGAGATACGGCCACGCCAGAAACGTAGGCCCGTACAAATAGCAGGGAAACCCTTGTAGAAAAACAAAATTACAGAATGGTCCCTAGGGTTAGCTGCACCACCGAGACAAAGCCGTCGCTCGCCGCCGGCACCGACCAGCAGCACCAGGGAGAGCAGCGACAACCAACTCGCCCGAAGTTGAAGGAACTCCATCGCCGTAATGGCTTTATGAACCACCAGAAGGAGTGTCAGAGACACCCACCTGTCGCTGTGGAACGCGGGCCGGGGAACAACCCCGAGTCCATCTTCAACCTCCAGATCGAGATCCACCCGGCGACAAGGTCGCGGGACAGCACCCGATCCGCCTGCCAGCAACCACGAACCGAGGACGGACCACACATCCAGGCAGCCTGCCGCCATGCCACGATCGACGGCCACCGCTCCTGTACACCATCTCCCACCCTCCCGACGGCGCTGGAGGAGACGCCGGCGTGACGAGGACGAAGGGGGAGAACAAAAGCCGACAGCAAGATCCCCGCCACCGCCACGGCGATCTCGCCCCGACACACTAGCTCCACGGCCACGACAGCGACGCCGAAACCGCGACCATGGAGAGATAACTCGCGGCGACGGCGCCGGCATCAAGCCCGCACCACCCCGCACCCTAACAACTAGATCTACCCTAGCTGTACACGGATCCAGCCGACGATTCAACCCCCCTCCCCTCTCCGACGGCACCGGGGCCGACGGGGAAGAGGAGGGTGGCGGAATCGCCGGCGGAAGAAGGATTCGCCCGCCGGTCGCCTCTCTTGTACTGTAGAAAGGGATAGGAGGGGAAAGGGGATGGTTGTCTCAATCGGTTGGGAGTTGGGGTGGAGATGTTGAGTTGTTACCGCACCGGTTCTCAAACATACTTGTGACACATTGTAACTGAATTTAGATTAATTTTTAGAGTGTTTGTTTGATTGATAGCTAGTTGTATTTGATTGGCAAGTCAATGATATTTTTTGTCCACTTTTCACTAGTAGAAACTGACTATTAGAGTCGATGCGTAGAGTCGACTACTGGGTGATTTATGTTCTCTCACTAGCAATATGCTGCTCTCAAAGGAAAGGCGCTAGTTAGTTTCCCTCGACAAAAGAAAAGGAAATGAGATGAGGATAAAGGTGTTCTGCTGAGGGTGAAGGTGAACTGGTCTAAATGTTTCATTGCTGCTATGAACTGACCAACGAATGAATCAAATGAGCAAAAGGATGAAGAACAATTTTCCCGTATCTCCTATCTCTCACTTGGTCGATTTTTCCCATTTTTCAAAGCTTTGTGGATAATATTTACTTTGCCGGAGCTTTATCTCCTCCGAACGCTACTGGTGTGTGCCTTCCCCCAATGCGGACCAAGGTAGGTGGCAAGGGTATCGCGCAAGTCTCCCACTACTACAAATATCCATCCACTGAGAATATACATAGGTGATAGGTTCTGAAATATACTAGTGACACGGTGTAGCTGACCTCAGATTATGGCCATAGTTGATTGATAGCTAGTTGTATTTAATTGGTCAAAGCCAGATTATTCTACTGTATTAGATCTATGCATTAGATCTACGACAAACATATATCATATCCAAAGTTTAAAATCCTAATTCAAATTGTATTTCTCTTCTATGTCTTTCCCTCCATCATTTGCATGCGTCTTTTTCCTCCCTTCTCCGTTTTTGACATATTGTATCCGCTGTTAGATGAATCGATTAATCAAAACCTTCTAGCGATTGTTCGCACTTCCCTCCCCTCTCCCATCCTAGTTGGACGTAAATCTCACCTTCGCCTGTGTCGTTGTATCCATGTCCTTAATGCATATAACTCTCTGTACACGAAGAATATCGGAAAGGAGATGAAAGTCTCATGCGAAAAGTTAACCATGAACAAACCGAAACCGGCCGTTGCACTCGCGGGTTGCCGTCCTGAGTCCTGGCGCTGGACAAGGGGACACGCTCGAGCTGAGCGGCTGCGAGGTACACGAAAGGTGATCTTTTAATTTGCATAATTTTGTGCAGGTGAACTACTGTTATTTTCATAACACTAATAGGAAAAGGCTTATAGGTGAATTAAATAGCCGTGGCGCACCACTATTTTGATGCCCCATGGGTATATAGCCGTGGCGCACGAAAAGACGGTGCGCCACGGGTGGTCCAGGATATATAGCCGTGGCGCACGAAAAGACGGTGCGCCACGGGTGGTCCATTACCCGTGGCGCGCCACGGCTAAGTGCAGGCTGGGCTGGCTGGGTGCCCCCCACCTTACCTGTGGCGCACCGCATTTTTGTGCGCCACGGGTAAGTTGTTACCCGTGGTGCATCGCGACGACGTGCGCCACAGCTATTTGTGGTTCTAGATGCAAAATGTTAGCCATGGCGCAGCATACATTTGGTGCGTCACGCGTATGATCCAGTTTTCTTTTTTCTCTCAGATCCAGATCCAATCTAATCTTATCAACCACAGCCACGCACACATACGTGCTCCCTTGTCCCCTTATCCTTATCCTCTGCGCTCCTCCGCCGTCCCCTTCCCGCGACTCTCTCTCCCCTCTGCGCTCCCTCCTCCCTTGTCTCTCTCCTTCCTCCCCGCGGCCGCGACAAGGAGACGGGCAAGGTACGCGGAGCCTGCGCTCTAGAAGTCCGGCGCGGCCGATGCTCGCCACCGTGCGACGACCCGCGGCCGGGACGAGGCGACAAGGAGCCGTCGTGAAGCCCCCCTGGAGCTGCGACGAGGAGCCGCGTCGTCGGAAAAACGAAGCCCCCCTGGAGTTGCGCCGGCGTCGAGTGGCGGGCCCGAGCGGAATCCTCCTGTACGCATCTGCGGCGGAGGTCCGTCGGCCATGGTGACCGGAGGAGGAACCTCCTCATCGGCCCCCGCGAGGACGAGGCCGCCTGTGCGAGGACGAGGCCCGCGAGGACGACGACGCCGACGAGCTGCTCCACACGCGCCGCCGGTGCAGAGCTCCTCCACACGCGAGGTCCCTCGTGCTCGACCGGCGCGAAGCCTCCCCTCCGGTGATGGCACCATGGTCGTCCACGACCCCCCTCCCTCCCACCCCGGCCCCCTCACCGGCAGCGGCCGAGCACGAATACGAAGTCCCGGCACGGCGAGCACGAATCCTGCTCCCGACGGGTTTTTTTTTTTAATTTCAGAAATAGGTAGCCGTGGCGCATCTCGCCCGTGCGCCATGCCTATGTGTAGTTACCCGTGGCGCACCACGGCCTGTGCGCCATGCCTAACCAGTTACCCGTGGCGTGGTAATCAGTGGCGCACGCCCCTGCGCCACGGGTATACAACTTTGGTGCGCCACGGCTAGTGATTTGTGTGCTAGTGTAATGTTAGTGTTGACGTCGGTCTCGGCTCTCGACTCGTTGCTTCTTCCACACAGCTCGAGACAAATTACTGCTGGAGTTCTGGTCTAAACAATTGTCCAGATCCGAACCTAGTCTTCATGAAACGGCGTGATCAAGTAAGTTGTTCTCACGAAATGGTTTTATATGCTATTATAAACTGTGCAGTACAAACTCTTATAAATTGGTCATGTTTTTGTAGGACTGGTAGAAGCACAAGGAGCACTGTAATCGCCGATGAAGAATGATACGCATCAAACACCAATAATTTTTAGTAGTAAGTTTATCATTTCTACTTGTTATAGTATGTCAATTATATTTACTAACTTTTATAAATAATGCATGTTTATTGTAGGGCTGATGGTCCACCATATCAGGATCGTGACGAGGCATTGTAGTTGTAGATGGAGGATGACATGCATTCAACACCAGTAGCGATGATGGTGTCCATGTGAAGATTTTTTTTTAGTTTTTCCGAATTTCCTTTAGATCAGCAGCTTAATTCAGTGGTCTCTTATACAGTTTTGTTCATTTTTACTTGTGATATTTTTTAGTTTCTGCATTGTACGCGAACAACGTGTTCGATCCCGTGTATTTGATCAATAAAACGTGGCTGATTCTTCAAGTAGATCCTTACGTTGCTCAATTCTTACGATCGCTAAATTGATAATTGTAGTTACTAAAATTGGACGTTAAAGACTATCAAGTTGACAAAAAAACAGTTATTAATAATAAAAATTGTCGGCACAGTGAAAACCAGGGTACCACGGGCCGGCCTGCCAGGGCCCACAAGATTCTTTGGATGATTTTCGCTAAGGACCAGGCTCTCCAAGCCTGGCGAGCTTCGCGAGGATTTTTTCCTCGCGAAGGGTTTTTCTCCTCGCCAAGGATTCTCTCCCTTGGCGAGGGATCGCTCCTCGACAAGGCGTCTCCGACGTCACCCGCAATTCTGCTAAGGACCAAGCCGAAGGGCTCGGCGAGGTCTTTTGCCTCGCCGAGGCCCCTTCCTCACGAAGCCATCTCTGCCCCCGCGGCAGAGCGCACATGGGCTCTGCGCCATGTGCAGAGTGACGCGCGTGCCTACGCGCGATGACGACGACGCCGCAGTTGCCGTTTCCATGTATAAAGCAGTCAACAAAGCGGAGCCAAGCAAAGCGGACAACGAGTATTGCCTCTTTGGTGATAAGGGGACCGTCTGCAGCTACGCTCCAAGGACGACGTCACCGTGGGTCACCTCCCACCTCGACAAGCGCCAGCCCACCGTCCAGCTGGTCGGTGCCCCTTTTCAGCTTTGGTGACGCCGTTCCCCTGCCGTGGACCGCGTCCACGAGCTTTACCTTTATGTTGGACTTCACCTTTATCATGCACCGCGCCTCCTCCGTCGTCGCCATGTGGTAACCCTTCCCGCCCAAAGGTTTGGGCGGAAGAGGTCCGAGACGCCTATAAAAGGAGGGGGAGCACGCCCAAGCAAAGGGTTCGATCTTCGGTTGGTGCAACCCTATTAGACCAAACCCTAGATCTGAAGACCAGCAAATAGCCATTGTTAGCCACCTCGAGCTCGACAAGCTCTCCTTGTACTGTAAACTCTCCAAGCAGTGCAATACACAAAAGCAGGACATAGGGTTTTTTACCTCCACAAGAGGGCCCTGGACCTGGGTAAGACCGAGCGTTCCATCTCTACAGTGCTGTCCCGCAGCGAGTCCGACGAGCACCGTCGCCGGAGCACGTTGAGGGTTGTTTGATCCCGTGTTCAGCCCCTTACTCGATCCTTCTCGAGACACACCCAGTTCCTGGGACAGTTCTCCGACATTTGGCGCGCCAGGTAGGGGGCTGAGGCGCGTCTTCATCCTCGACACAGCCATGGCCGGCTCTCGTGCCGAACGTCTCGCTCGCCGGACGGCTAGCGCCGCCACCGCTCCCGCAGGCCGCCCGCGCGGCCGCCCGCGTGGGAGCTCTGCTCCGGAGCGCCGTGTCGACCCCGAGCCCCGCGTCGAGCACCCGGACGACGACGACATCGACCACGCTGAGGACGACCTCGGCGAAGAGGAGGCCTCCTCCCTGCACCCGTCGCGGGACCGTGCTGCCTCCTCGCTGGGCCGCCCTGCGCCCAGCCCGACGACTGCGCTCCTCATGGCGCAGGAGCTGCTGCAGTACCGCCCCACGCCGGCGGCTCAGGAGGCCTGGCTCAACCGCGTTGCCGAGCTCATCGGCGCCGCTCGCGCCGCGGCACCCGCGCCGTCTCGTTCCCTGGTTCCTTCCGCACTCGTGGGGGACGTGGCGCACGGCGCACCTCCCGCGCCTCCTCATCAGCCTGCGCCCGCTCCAGCTCCACCGGTTCCACCGCAACCTGCACCAGCGGGGGCTCCTCCTCGCGATGGCCGCGCTGCATCGCACGCGTCGTCGCCGCATGACTGCCAAATCGTGCAGCGAGCCCCCGAGGATGCACGCGTGAGCATCGAGCGCGGGCAGGAACGCCGCAACCGCGCCGTCCAGGACGTCGCCACCGCCGGGCGCCACCTCCGCGCCACCCTCGCCAACGGCACGGTCACCTACGGCACGACGGCCGCGTTCACTCGCAGCCTCCGTCGCGTCGTCTGGCCGATCAACTTCAGGCCGGACCTCCCTCCGCGCTACGATGGCAAGAACAACCCCCTGGAGTTCCTGCAGCTCTACTCTCTGGCCATCCAGGCCGCCGGGGGCGACGACAAGGTCATGGCGAACTGGTTCCCCATGGCCCTCAAGGACTCCGCGTCCTCATGGCTCACCAACCTCCCCGCCGAGTCCATCAACACCTGGGAGGAGCTCTGTCGGTGCTTCGTCGCCAACTTCAAGGGCACGTACGAGCGCGGCCTCACCTACAACGACCTCCGCGCCGTGCAAGCTCGGCATCCACGACAACATCACCACCGTCGTCAAGCTCTTCGACTTGGCGGACAAGTGCGCCAAGGCCGAAGAGGGCCGCTTGTTCGTCAAGAACGAGCCAGGGGACCCCACCGAGGGGGCCAAGAAGAAGAAATCCTCCGAGAAGCGCAAGACCACTGCGGTCCTCGCGGCAGAGCCCGACGCCAAGCAGCCTCGCCAAGCTGCCACTCCAGCCGCAGGACCTGAGAAGAAGGATGATCGTCCCTTCTGCATCTACCACAACAGGCATTCTCACGCCACCGAGGACTGCTTCGACATCAAGAGGCTTCGCGAGGCTCGCGAGGCTCGCGAGGCAAACGGAGGCCGCGACGGAGGCCGCGGCGGCCGCGGGGGGCGACGCTGGAACAACAACTACAACGACAACTACCAGCAGAACCCCCAGGCCAACGCCGCTCAGCCCGCGAACGACAACCTGCCTGCCGAGGCTGACGAAGGCTACCAGGTGCCTCGCGGGGCAGCTTGCATCCTCGGCGGGGCTCAGGCCCCCCGCTCCAACCACCACTTCAAGCAACTCGCTCGCGAGGTCGCAGCAGCCCTTCCTGGAGTCGAGGCCTCTAGGCCCCTCAAGTGGTCCCAGTGCCCCATTACATTCGACTCCGGCGACCACCCCAAGTCCACCTCGACCGTTGGCACCATCCCGCTGGTCTGCACCCCCACCATCAACAACATCGCCGTCTCTAAGACGCTCATTGATGGGGGTGCCGGCCTCAACGTCATCTCCGTCGAGACATTCGAGAAGCTGCAGGTGCCCTACGAGCGGCTCATGCCTACCAGGCCCTTCTCGGGAGTGACAGAGGGTCTTACCACCCCTTTGGGGCAGGTGAGGCTCCCCGTCACTTTCGGTACCCAGGCCAACTACCGCACCGAGCTGATCAACTTCGACGTCGCGCACATCGGCCTGCCCTACAACGCCATACTCGGCTACCCCGCCCTCGCCAAATTCATGGCGGTGACCCACCACGCCTACAACCTCGTCAAGCTCCCTGGCTCGGGTGGCACTATTGTCATCCGCGGCGTGGTCTCGGACGCCCTGTACGCTGCGCAAGCGGCCTACAAGGCTGCCGCGGTGGCGTCACCCACTGATGAGGACGAGGAACCCCTCCCGAGCCCCCCCCCCCCCCCCCCCCCCGCGAAGAAGAAGCAGTTGTTCTCTCAGGAGAAGGCCGCGACAAAGCAAGTGCCTCTGGAGGCAAGCGGCTCGGGGGCTTGCGTCACCATCGGCGCCAACCTGCCTCCTAAGTAGGGAAGCGCGCCCCCAGAGAAGCAAAACTTCATCATCGAAGAAGAAAAACCCCTGGCCACGCCAGTGTAATGAACACCTATTTCAGGTCATTCTGAACCTTTGCGCATCGCGCCAGCATGTTTTGCGGCTTCAGCAAAGCTGTTATCGCTATTTATTTTCGCTCGTATGATCCCTCCTGTGTATCTCACGAGCGGGGGCTAGCAGGGTGCCATGCCACGGGAGCATCCCGGCAGCGCCTCAAACCCAAGGGATCCGAGCTCTGAACTTGCGGGTCAGCTCTCATGCATATCAACTCCCAAGGAGCTCTGAACTCATGAGTCAGCTCCCGCGCACGTCAACTCACCAAGGATCACCAAAACCTTGGTGCTTGTTCTCCTCGTGAGACACACATGAAGGAACCTACGGGCTCAAGTTATATAGCTATCTATTGCTTGTGGGTATGCCTATCTGTCCAAGTGCAGGTAACAAGCATCAGGCACCCTCTCCAAGGCAACAACGCCTCGCCAGGGAACCAACACCCTCTCCAAGGCGGAAACGCCTCGTCAAGCTAAGTCTAAACACACGTTCGAATCTCCTCTCGCTGGTCTTTGCCCCTCGAGTCTATTTTCTCTCTCCTATGCCTCATGGGCTGCTTGCACGTCGAAGGAGGGCCCCAAGCATCGCGCTTCGCGGAGCTCTTACTTCTTGAGGCCTCACGCACCCCCCGGACTTGTGGAGCACTGACTCGCACATACCGAAGCGGCGGTGGTGTAGCGCTAAGAGAGGGTCTTAAGACGTAGAGCGAAAAGACATGAAGGGGAAAGACAAAGGCTTCCCGAGGGACATACGCAAGCACTCCAATATAACTTGACAAGTTCTTACAGAATTTACAATCAAAATGGCTAAGATAAATGTGCCCTCTGTACGCCCAGCTGCAAGCGAGGAGCTCAAGCCGTTGCGCCTCCTGAGGTGCCCGCCTTGTCCGCGGCGGTCTCCGTCTCCTCTTCCGGAGCATCCCCGTCGTCGCCTTCAATCACCACTTGGTCGAATTTCTTGGCGAACGCGACGGCGGCCTGCGTGGCGGTCTCCCGCGCCTTGTTGCTGATGGCGCGCGGCGGCGCCATCACGTCCTCAAGATCAAGTGAGGGCTGGAGCCTCACGAGGTTGCTGAAGATGTTGGTGACGGCGACGACAAGGAGGTCGCGACTCTCCTCCACGACGCGCTTGTCAAAGCTCTTCGCGACCCCTTCAAGCTTTCCGAGGAATTGCTCGAAGAAGTACGAATACGAGGTCTCGTCGTCGGTCGCCGTGGAGAGGGAGGGGACGTCAATCCTCAGATCGTTCCCGACCGCGTGCACGCGGCTCACCAAGCTTTGAAGAATGCTCTGGCGCTGGCGCGTCATGGACCGGTTGACTTGGCGCTGGTCCCGTGCCTGCTCCGCCAGAGCCGCGGCCGGCCCCACCTGCTGCCGGAGCTCATCCAGGTCCCTCTCCAGAGCGAAGGCGTCCCCCTCCGCGCGAGCCTGGGCCTCTCGGGAGACCTCGAGGCAAGAGGTCAACCGCTTCTCCTCCTGCTCGAGCGCCTTGATGCGTTTTTCGAACTCCTTCCGCTTGGAGTTGAAGCGGTCCTCCTGCTTGGTGGCCTTCTCGTCATATTCTTTGGCGAGGCCCTCACGGACGAGCTTGACCTTGAGGTCAGCCTCTTCCTGGAGCTTCTTCCGCTCCGCCATGAGGTTGGCCTCGTCGGTGGCCACCCGACCCTCACGCTCCTGCAGCTGCCCCTCGCGGGTGGCCTGGTCCTTCTCCAGCAGCTGGACCTGCTCCTCGCGCCTGTGCAGCTCCTTCTCTCGGAGGGAGAGCTCCTCCTCGCGCCGCACCAGCTCCGCCTCGCGGAGCGCTAGCTGCCCCTCGCGGGCATCTTGCAGCTCGCGGAGCTCCTTCAGGCTGGCCTTGGCGACCTCGGAGTCGGCAGCAAACTTCTGCTTCGCGGCCGCCAGCTCGTCATGCTTGGAGGCGGTTTCCACCTCGAGTGCTTCCCTGGCGGCGTCGAGCTCTTCCATCACCTCCTGCGCCTCCCGCTTGACGCTGTCGCGGGTCTCCTTGGCGAAGCGGAGGGCCTCTTGGCGCTCCGCCTGGGCCGCCGCGTCCCACCGGCGGCACACCTCCACCCTCTCGTGGAGAAGGGCCTAGGCCTCGCTGAGCCTTGCCCTTTCCTCCGCCAGGGCGTCTTCTTCCTTGGCGAGCTGCTCCTCCAGCCCGTCGAGTGCCCGCCGCGCCTGGTTGAGGATGACCCGACGACGAGTTGCTTGGTGCCGCGACCCCGGCAGCGCCAAGTCCCCCGCACTGCTGCTGGGTGCAGAGTCCTCGACACTCCCCGAGGCGCCCGGGGGCTCCTGCCTTGGGCCCACAACCACCTCTGGTGTGACCTGGGGGCTCGTGGGGGCGCCTCCTTCGGCGCTCGCTTCGGTTGACCTTTGGGGGTTGGGCGCTCTCTCGTGCTCAGCTTCAGCGCCAGTGGGCTCCGGCGGTGCCTCCGCCTCCTGCTCCTCAGGGGCGCCTCCGGCCCCCTCTACGGCGGCCGCGTCCGCCGCGGCCTCGGGCACATCGGCCCCTTGTGGAGGAGCCTCCCCCCCCCCCCCCCCCGTTGGGGCGGCTCCAGGATGATCTCCTCATCCATCCCCTCCTCCGTCTCGGTCTGGATGGGAGGAATGGCCGTCCTTGTTGGCGACGGCGGTGCCATTTCTTCTACCACCTCCTCCGCGCGGTGCTCGACCGCGGGAGGAGTCGCCGCTCGAGGTGAGGATGGCGCCACCTGTTCGGCCACCTCCTCGCGGTGTTCCATCGCTGGAGGAGTCGCCGCCCGAATCGGCGACGGCGTGACCTCCAACTCCACCGCTACCTCTGCGCGGTGCTCGACCGCGGGAGGGACAGCTGCTTGCTGCGGCTCGCCAGCCGCAGGCGTCTTCGAGACGACGCTGGCGGTCTCTCCAAGCTTGTGGAGCCGCCGCCTCTTTGGCTCCGCAGGTTGCCTGAAAGGAAGACAAGTTGGAAATCCTTCAAAGGGGGGAATTCTCAAAGCAAAATATTGAAGGAGAAAGAAAAATCAAAGGCTTACTCGCCGGCCATCACCCACACCCTTTTCTTCGCCTTGGGTGGCTGGGTGTTGCTTGCTCCGGCCTCCTCCCGAGCAGCTCCTGTCTCCGCGCGAGGGGTGTCTCTCGCGGTTGCGGCCCTCCTGTCGTGGACGGCCTTGGAGCGGGGTTCGCAGCGCCCACTCCCGCCGCCGCTCGTCTCCCCCTCCTCTTCGGCGCGCTGGGAGCGGACGACGCGGAAGGCATCCTCCTCGTCGCCGGAGGAGAGCACCTGGAGGTCCACCTCAGCGTGAACGCTCCTTGAGGAGCCGATGTCCTCACCAACGGGGCCAATGCCCCTCGAAGCCTCGTCCTCGCCGAGGGGGTCCTCGCTTCTCGAGGCCTCCTCCTCGGCGGACTCCTCCACCTCCTCAGGCTCCGGAGGCTCGTCCAAGTACTCCGGCTCCGCCGCCCACGGGTTAGTGCGAGGCCCGCGGTGCCCCGCGGGCACAATCCCCCACTCGTCGAACGTGGGCATGCGCGCGCGCTGCTCCACGATGCTCTCCTCGGCGAAGCAGATGAGCGGTTTGGCGGCCTCCTTCTTGGCGGACGGGATCTCCGACGTCGTGAAGAGGACGCCCATGATCTGGCGTAGTACCTTAGGCGCAAAGCCATCCCTGCTCAGGCGCATTGCGTCCTCCTTGCCATCGTATCGCCACACCGGCTCGGCGTGCAGTTGGAGGGGGGCGATCCGGCGCCTCGTGAAGTCCTTCGCCACCATCTGGCCGGTGACCCCTGCCTCGCGGATGCGACGGATGCACTCGTACACCGCGTCAAGCCTTGAGCCCCTGAAGTCCGCACTCGCCCAACGCGCCCACTTCCTCGACGGCCCCTCGGGCACCTCCAGGAGAGGGTGTGTGGCCTTGGCGTCGACGAAGAGCCACTTCTCGCGGAACTTATCCACCTTCTTCGTCACCTTGGTGATGGCGTCCTCACCGCACCAGGCGATGGGGATGTAGTTCTCGCTCCTGGCGTCGGCGATGCGGAAGGAGACGCATCCAAGCCGCTCGCCCTGGGCGGAGTTTCGAAGAGAGTAGAAGCTGCGGAAGAGCGCCACCGAGGGGCGAATGCCAATATAGGCCTCGCAGAAGTGGGCGAAGATGGCGAGGATGAGGATGGAGTTGGGATGAAGATGAAGAAGTTGGATCTGGTACACCTCCAAGATCGCCAGGAGGAAGTCGGAGAATGGTGGCACCAGGCCGGCGTAGAGAGTGTGGAGGAAGATGGGGTAGAACGTCTCGGTGAGCCTGCTGCCAGCCGGCCTCATTTCGGTGGCGCCGTGCTCGTTGGTTCTCGCTGCCGCCAGGTGGCGCACCGTCGCTATCGTCGCCGCGGTGACACGCGTCCGCGGCAGTGCTCCCTCGAGAGCAGCGGCGCGCGCCATCGCCGCAGACGTGCTCGCCTGCGCTGTGGCCTTGCCCTTCAAGTCGGCAGCTGCTCTCTTGGGTGCCATGGTCGCCGGAGAAGAAGATGAGAACTCTGGAGTTGGAGCGCTCTGGAGAGATTGGAGGCGTGGGGAGAAGTTTGCGGAGGAGTTATGGGAGAAGTGACGGGCGCTGCCTGCGCGCCCAGGCTTTATTGACCGGCTCCCAAGTCGTGGCGGGCCCCGCCACGTCGCCCGTTGGAGCCGAGGAGGTCGTGGCCGCGGGTGCAACCGCTGCGTGCCACGTGTCGCGGCCCTGTCAGGCATCTTTGGCCCCTCGACGCTTCGCCTTCGTCCATGGGCCTCGGCGTGCCCGTCGCGGGCCCGGGGGCTACTGTCGGCACAGTGAAAACCAGGGTACCACGGGCCGGCCTGCCAGGGCCCACAAGATTCTTTGGATGATTTTCGCTAAGGACCAGGCTCTCCAAGCCTGGCGAGCTTCGCGAGGATTTTTCCCTCGCGAAGGGTTTTTTCTCCTCGCCAAGGATTCTCTCCCTTGGCGAGGGATCGCTCCTCGACAAGGCGTCTCCGACGTCACCCGCAATTCTGCTAAGGACCAAGCCGAAGGGCTCAGCGAGGTCTTTTGCCTCGCCGAGGCCCCTTCCTCACGAAGCCATCTCTGCCCCCGCGGCAGAGCGCACATGGGCTCTGCGCCATGTGCAGAGTGACGCGCGTGCCTACGCGCGATGACGACGACGTCGCAGTTGCCGTTTCCATGTATAAAGCAGTCAACAAAGCGGAGCCAAGCAAAGCGGACAACGAGTATTGCCTCTTTGGTGATAAGGGGACCGCCTGCAGCTACGCTCCAAGGACGACGTCACCGTGGGTCACCTCCCACCTCGGCAAGCGCCAGCCCACCGTCCAGCTGGTCGGTGCCCCTTTTCAGCTTTGGTGACGCCGTTCCCCTGCCGTGGACCGCGTCCACGAGCTTTACCTTTATGGTGGACTTCACCTTTATCATGCACCGCGCCTCCTCCGTCGTCGCCATGTGGTAACCCTTCCCGCCCAAAGGTTTGGGCGGAAGAGGTCCGAGACGCCTATAAAAGGAGGGGGAGCACGCCCAAGCAAAGGGTTCGATCTTCGGTTGGTGCAACCCTGTTAGACCAAACCCTAGATCTGAAGACCAGCAAGTAGCCATTGTTAGCCACCTCGAGCTCGACAAGCTCTTCTTGTACTGTAAACTCTCCAAGCAGTGCAATACACCAAAGCAGGACGTAGGGGTTTTACCTCCACAAGAGGGCCCTGAACCTGGGTAAGACCGAGCGTTCCATCTCTGCAGTGCTGTCCCGCAGCGAGTCCGACGAGCACCGTCGCCGGAGCACGTTGAGGGTTGTTTGATCCCGTGTTCAGCCCCTTACTCGATCCTTCTCGGGACACACCCAGTTCCTGGGACAGTTCTCCAACAAAAATGGTTCGTAATGCTCCTATAGTGATCATGAAAATATTTCTAACGATGAAAAAAGTGGTCGTTAATATAAAAATGGTGGTCGTTGTTTCGTCACAAATAACGACTACACACCATTCCGTCGTTAAAAAAATAACGACGGCCAAACTTATGTGGTCGTTATACTTTTAACGACGGAGCCTATAACGACAACTAACGACCACCGAATTGTGGTCGTTGATGATTTTTAACGACCATATTTGAACTTTTAACGACCACATATACCGTCATTAAAAAGCATTTCTCTAGTAGTGAATCTTGACCTCACGTTAAGCTCTAAGGTGCTAGAAACACAAAGACATATACAACATGTTACAAAATGACTCATACACTACTGAAAGATAAATTTTCCTTTGAGTGTATTCTAGTGAAGATGACAGTATAATTAGGGGACTAACAAAATATAAAAGTGTGTACTACCAAAGCTCGAGTCCCATAAGGCATATAGAATGCCGAAAGATACCCCGTAATTTAAGAAGAGGAAAACTGCAGGCGAGCTTCACGACATATTTTTCATCATATCCACACTATTGAGAGTGGTATTCTTGTTGAACAGAAGGGTTAAGTATGATAACGCTAAGGTCTTCCTACATATTTTTCATCATATCCACTAAATAGAGATCAAAATAGTTCTACTTGAAATTGTACGGTTGGGCGGTTTTTGTGTTGTTTGTATTCGGTTTGGAATTCTGTGCTGAATACATGCACTAAAGCATTAGGCAAGGCGATAAGCAGCAGAGATCCCGGAGGCGGCGTTTCGGGTCACGGGGTGCATCTGCACCCGTTGTGTAAAAAAATTAAAAACTTTTCAGAATGTCAAAAAATTCTATAAAAAAATCGAATATACATCAGGAAATTTTGTGTTAGCACAAAAAGTTTCGCTGTGAATAGACACTTTTTGTGATCTGTGCAAAAAAGACAAAAACATATCCCGTACAAAGTCATTTTGTATTGCCCGAATTTGTCTTTTTTGCATAGCTTACAAAAAATGTCTTTTCACCACGAAATTTTTTATGCTGGCACAAAATGTCTTGAAATATATGCAAAAAATTTATTTTAAATTTTTTAATATTTGAAAAATTGTTTTTTAGACAGTGGTGCAAAAACCAATTCTAGCTCTGGAAATTTCCAGATCCATGTGGCCCGAGTACGAAGAAAATTCATACTTTGGCCTGACCCCACCATCGGCTCGTCCACATCCCACGAATCAAAAGCGCCAACTACTGTTACTGACTAATCTAATCCTGGCTGCGCTCGTTATAACACGTAGGCCCCACTACGTGGCGTGCTAGAGTTGGCCTTCAGCCGTGGATCTTATCTCCTCCGTGGAAACAGGCGGTGAGATGGGCCCACCAGAAGCGGGCCCGCTGGAACGAACTCTTTCTTCTTTTTTACCCGTGGCGATCTACGAAAAGGCTCG
This sequence comes from Puccinellia tenuiflora, assembly GCA_012064385.1. Classification (NCBI taxonomy): domain Eukaryota; kingdom Viridiplantae; phylum Streptophyta; class Magnoliopsida; order Poales; family Poaceae; genus Puccinellia; species Puccinellia tenuiflora. The sequence goes on from QRDG01000275.1 coordinate 435,383, forward strand.
TCGCTGGGATCGCAAGCCCAGCCGAGCTTGGCTTTCGTACGGCTCGCTTGAGTCGTGACCATGTATTCTTCCGTAATTTAGCACGTACTAGGCGACAGCCGATAGGTCACACACTCCGAGGGGTTCCCTGTCCGACTGTACTGCGTAACAAAACCGTGGTAATGGTATCATGATCTGACGACCACGCGTAGAGCTGATGGACCGACCTGGCCTCCTTGATTCGTAGTATCATTTATAAACACAGTATAATAAGGAAAAATTGTATTTGTATATGTTTTTTATAAAAAAATATTAATATCAAGACGATATCATTTACACGTAAATTTTGAATCATTACCTGATAAGAAAGACGTCTGCCGCAAATACCCGTTGAAGCTTTCGGTTTATTTTTCTTATATTTTTTTCATAGTTATGCTTTATTTTTGTTTACTTTTAATTATTTAAAATCTAGAAGAATTGCTTTGGCCATTATCAAACTTCATGGCAATGAGGTGTAAATTGAGTGCTAGGTTTATTTATGTGGCCAATTTTGTCAATGACAAACAGTACCTCATTTCCTATCGAGACATGTTAATCTACTACTATATTTAAAGACGAACCGAATCGCGGCCTCTCCGCGCCCCGGCGACTGTTCCCGCAACAGTAGCTACTGTGCATCTACAGTAGCTACAGTGCCCGCACGATCCCGGCCGTCCGCCGGCGATCCGACGGTCCGCAGGACGCGTCCGTGACGCTTTTGCAGAAACGCCCCTCACAAATTCAGACTCTGCTCCACGATCCATGACTTTACAAGGAGAAGGACCTATTTGCAAATTGTAAACACATCAGGGACCCCGCCGCAAAACCTGCGCATAACTCACCTTCTCCTCCCCTTTCTCTCTCCCGCGACGCCGGAATCGCCGTCGCCGCCGCCGCGTGCCCCCGCCGCTCCGCCCCTTTCCGTTCAGATCGGAGCACACGCCGTGCTCCGCCGTCGCCGCTTCTCCCTCCTCGCCCACGGCCGCGTGCCGGAACGGCGCAGGCGGTACGGGTCGCAGCAGCTCGCATCGGAGGTGCACGCCACCGTTGGCCACCGCCGCACAACGCGCAGCGGGCGCGGAGGGCACCACCATGCTACGGGGTGGGAGGGGGCGCCGCTATCCACCGCTGCCGTGTCGCGCTGAAAGCTGCTACCAGGAGAGCGCCGGTGGCCATAGCCGTGCAGAACGGCGGCTGCTGCTGCAGTGCTGCAGTGCTGCTGCTTCCGCCCCGCCGCGAGGAGGTGCGCCCGGGGCGCCGAGGGATGGCTCACTCGCCGGCGCGCGTGATACGGCGGCGACAGGGCACCCGCCCTCCTGCCCCGCGTCCTCCTCCACAAGAGAATCCGCCCCGATTCCGCTGCTCCCCCTCGCCGTACGCAGAACCTTACCGGCGAGTCGGCGGCCATCTACATAGCGGGCCGACCTCAAGGTAAGCGCTCACGCTCGCGCTCTGCCCCAAATGCAAATCCGATACTCGCTGTAAATTTCGTTTCTTTCTCGACCAGCACAAGGAGGAAGCCCGGGCGCGTCCGTGCGTCGAGTAGCACGACCGCCGCTCCACCACCGTCTTCTGTTCTGGCACCGCTGGCGACTCGGCGGAGATCCCTCTGGATCGATGCTGCTGCTGCTACCTGGTCGTGTCGTCGCTCGCCGGCTGGTGGCGCACGACGGCAGGACGACTGGACGAACTTTCAGGACCCGCGCCAAGTTGTTGAACTGCTACCGTCGATCACCCATCCTACGGCTGGGAATCCTCCGGTTGTCGCTATTTGAATTCATAGCTTTACCTGCACTTTTGACTCAACCACTCGATTGTTTGTCTCGTTCTGTTTCTTTTGCTTTATAAGCCTCGATCTCCAGATGGGAGCGGCATCTTCTTGTAATTGGGGTAAACCCTAGCCGCCTCTGTTGAGGGTCTGGCCTATGTTTTCCCGTACTCGTGAGATCCTATAATTCGATCCCTGAATTCCGTACTCAATTTCCACTGTCGTGTGTGTGATGATCTGCAATTCCCCCAGTTCTTAGTTCAGGGCATGTCAATTGGTATCAGAGCCCATCTGATCCTTGGAGGCGACTGGATCTAGAGCACTACGAGGTTGGGTTCTCTCGTAAAATCCCTCGTTCTTGTTCTAGGTCCCGGCGGCGGGGTGGAGCTCGTCGGTTCTAGCGAGCTGTCGGAGGCGGCTTGGCGGCGGAGGCACAGATCGGTCGCAGACTAAGGAAAAGGGAAGTGGTTTCTGGGGAGTATTTCCTCAGTGTCAAATCCCACCACCCACCCTGGTCCGTGCGACAGTGGAGGCGGGCGGCGCTGGCGGCGGCGACGGCGGCGGTAGAAATTCTTCCTTGACGACTCTGTAAGATCCCTCCCGCCCACCTCTCTTGTGAAGAACAGTATGGGACTCGGAGAGGATTCCAACACTATAGAGCAATTGGAGTTGAAATCTCTTCAGCTTGACATTCAGTGTCTGCAGCAGAATAGAGATTTAGACAGAAAAGAATTCCAGGACTTTGCTGCTACAGTTAGTCAGAATTTTACTAGCATCCGGGAAAATTTTACTGCTATTCAATCCAGCTTGGACAAACTATTCGCAGCTCACAAGGTTCCCCAGGAGCCACCACCAGTACTAGGCTCTGTTCAGGTTCCTCAGGTTGCAACAGCTTCTCCTGGGCAGGGTAGTGTTAATCAACAGAAGCAACCTCCAGTTACTGGGAAGGCAACTTTACATGACATGGGAGGCAAGGAACTGAACCTGGATGGCACACCAAGACTGCCATACAGGCACCCCAACCACACTACCAATAACCAGCATCAACAAAACAATTTCAACAGGGACCAACAAATGATACTTCCACTTGAACACATTGAAGATGATGAATCGGAGGGAGGTGATAGAAGAGGGGCAACAAGATTCCGAGGTTATGGCCAACCTGAGCTTAGGCGTTTGAACCCTGTGGTTAAACCAGCCAAACTCAACGTACCAGAGTTTGATGGTGAGGACCCTGACTCCTGGATACAAACAATTGAGCAGTATTTTGAATCAGCTCGCACACAGCTGGACCAGAGGACAGGCATTGCAGTTACATACTTGAAAGGACCAGCTATACAGTGGTGGAGAGGCACTGGTTTTGCACCACACACTTTACAATGGCACAGGTTTTGCAGGTACCTCACTGATAGGTTTTCTGTCACCTCAGTCTGTGATAATGTGAAGAATTTCCACTCACTCACACAAACATCAAGTGTAGCAGTTTATGTGGAGCAATTTGAGAAAGCAATGAACCTGATGAGAAGGGACAATCCAACACTCCCAAATGATTACTATATTAACAGTTTCATTTCTGGCCTTTCACCTTATATCCAAAACCACCTACAATGCCTCAAACCAAATGATATGCAGGAAGCAATGTGGTATGCAAGGAGAATGGAACAATCTCAGCCCCCACCTCCTACTCCCAAACAATAGTTTCCTAGTATCAAACGGCAAGTGATATTGGACCCACCCAAAACACCTTTGCAGCAGAACACCACAGCTTCTATAATCCAGCAAGCAAATCTGAAAAACATCTGCTACAAATGCAAGGAGAATTGGTTCCCAGGCCATAAGAAAGTGTGCAAAATGTCCCAATCGGCCCAGTTAAATGCTTTGCAAACTGAGAACATGGACAAGGCAGAGATTGTCTATATCAATGAATATGATGAGGATTCAGATACACCTGAGGAAGCAATGGAGGACACACCACTCCAAATATCTCTGCATGCATTCAAGGGTCTTAAGGCAAGAAAACATACTTTCACACTGTCCATTACAGTGAACAATGTAACAGCCCTTGCCTTAATTGATAGTGGAAGCACTACTACATTTATGACACCAACACTGGCAACTAGGGCAAAGTGTGCACTGCATCCAACAAAAACAGAGAAAGTCCAAGTAGCAAATGGAGATATCCTATGGACAAGCTTTTTCAGCAATAATGTCACTTATGACATTCAAGGGGTAGAATTTACTTCTGATTTCAGAATCTTACAGCTCAGAGGCTATGATATTATTTTGGGAGCTGACTGGATTTATGAACACAACCCAGTGGAGATTAACCTGAAAGCATTAACCCTCCAGGTTAACAACAAGGGACAAACAGTAAAGTTCTATGACACTAGCCTTCCTTCCACAGCAGATATTCCAGAAACAATAAACTTGCATAGGCTGCTGAACAATTCAGTCTGTGGTGCCTTACTCTGGGTTAAACCAGTTACTCAAGAAAAACAAGAGGAAACTGTTCTACCAGCTGTTATACAGGACCTACTTGTTGAATTTTCTGATATATTTGAGGAACCCAAAGGCCTGCCACCAAAAAGAGATTGTGACCATGTAATTCCCCTAGACAAAGATGCCAAAATTATCAACCAGAGACCTTATAGGGTGCCTCATCACCAAAAAAATATTATTGAGAAGTTGGTGGCAGATTTACTCAAGAACAAGTTCATTAGACACAGTGCTAGCCCCTACTCCTCCCCAGCTTTGGTTGTGAAAAAGAAAGATTTTGACTGGAGACTCTGTGTGGATTTCAGAAAGGTAAATGCACAGACAATTAAGAACACCTTTCCAATTCCAGTCATTGAAGATCTCCTGGATGAGTTACAGGGAGCCAGTGTGTTTTCAAAAATCGACCTGAGAAGTGGCTACCATCAGATAAGAATGTCAGAGAAAGACATTGACAAAACAGCTTTTAGCACACACCAAGTACACTATGAATACATTGTTATGCCTTTTGGTCTAACTAATGCCCCAGCAACTTTTCAACAACTGATGAACACAGTTCTGGAGCCATTTTTAAGGAAATTTTGTCTGGTATTTTTCGATGACATACTGATATACAGCTCCTCCATAGCCCAGCATGCAGAACATCTCAGACAGATTTTCCTTGCACTCAGAAACAATAAACTGTTTGCAAAAAGGTCCAAATGCAACTTTGCACAACACAGGGTGGAATATCTGGGAAATATTATAACTGGTGAAGGAGTTGCTACTGACCCCTCTAAGGTGGAAGCAATTGTTAATTGGCCAACCCCAAGAAATGTGAGTGAACTAAGAAGTGTCTTGGGTCTCACTGGCTATTACAGGAGATACATCAGAGATTATGGGATAATCTGCAGACCACTATTCAATGCCCTCAAGAAGGATGGATTTGTATGGAGGGAGGAACAAGAGGCTGCTTTTGCTCTCCTGAAGAAAGTCATGTCTACAGCCCCAACCCTTGCCCTACCAAACTTTTCCAAACCATTTGTGCTGGAAGCAGATGCCTCAGGTTATGGAATTGGAGCTGTACTTATGCAGGATGGCAGACCTATCTCCTTTATGAGCAAGGCCATTGGACCCAAGGCAGCTGGCCTATCTACTTATGACAAGGAATCCATGGCAATTATAGAGGCATTAAAAAAATGGAAACACTACTTTGCAGCTAGTTCCTTGATCATCAGAACTGACCAACAGAGCCTGAAATATATACAGGAGCAGAGACTGACAGAAGGAATACAACACAAACTTCTAATTAAGCTGTTGGGTTATCAGTACAAAATTGAATACAAAAAGGGCAGAGAGAATAGAGTGGCAGATGCTCTCTCCAGAGTTAAACATGCATTGCAGAGCTTGTTTGCTAGTACAGCTATTCCTGCATGGATTACTGAAATCACAGACAGTTACAAGAAGGATGAAAAGTGTCAAGAGGTAATAGCAAAACTCCTCCTTGACCCTGTTGCAGTACCAAACTTCACACTCACAAGTGGTGTCCTCAGATACAAACACAAGATATATGTTGGTAATGGCAATACTCTCAGAAACAAATTGCTGCAGTCCATGCACAACTCAGAATTGGGAGGCCACTCTGGGGAAAGAGCCACATACCAGAGAGTGAAAATTCTGTTTGCTTGGCCTGGCATGAAGCAGGAGGTCACAGAATTTGTCAAGACCTGTCCCACATGCCAACTGAACAAGGGAGAACACTGCAATTACCCAGGATTACTTCAACCACTCCCAATTCCAGATTTTGCATGGGCACACATTAGTATGGATTTTGTTGAAGGTCTTCCCCTCTCTGGTAATAAAGACATGATCCTGGTGGTAGTAGACAGGTTCACTAAGTATGCACACTTCATTCCACTCAAGCACCCAATTACTGTCACTGTGGTAGCCCAAGCATTCACTGACAATGTGTTCAAGCATCATGGTTTACCCAGTGTCATAGTAACTGATCGAGACCGCATCTTTACAAGCAAACTGTGGCAATCACTCTTCTCCAAACTAGGGGTTAAGCTCCACTTCAGCACTGCATACCATCCACAAACAGATGGACAGACAGAGAGAGTTAACCAATGTCTAGAAAATTATCTCAGAAATATGGCATTCTTACAACCAACCAAATGGCATAGCTGGTTGTCAATGGCAGAGTGGTGGTATAATAAAAGTTTTCACACTTCCTTGAACATGACTCCATTCCAGGCAATGTATGGGAGACCACCTCCTTTGCTGGCAGAAATGTTACTGCCCAAAGAAAACTGTGAGGAAGAATTTGTTCCTGAACCTGGCAGTGATCACATTGCAGAACAGATAAAATCTAGCCTGGCAAAAGCTCAAGAGAGGATGAAGCAATTTGCAGACAAGAACAGGTCTGACAGAATGTTTGAACCTGGGGACATGGTCTATCTGAAGTTACAGCCTTATAGACACACTTCTCTCAGCTTGCACCGTTGCCTCAAGTTACACTCCAAGTACTACGGCCCTTTCAGAGTCTTGGCAAGAATTGGCAACACAGCCTACAAGATCCTACTTCCAGATGGCTGCAAGCTTCACCATACATTCCATGTTAGCCAACTCAAAAAGCATCTTGGTCCAAAAGCTATTCCAAATCCTCAGCTGCCATTACTGGATGATGCAGGCAACATATTAGTTGCTCCAGAGGCTGTCCTGGAACGAAAAGTAGTTCCAAGGGTGCAGGGCGACATAAGCATCCCTGTAGTTTGTTGGTTGATCAAGTGGGTAAACCTTCCACCTGAAGCTGCAACTTGGGAAGATTCAAGCTTCATTCAACGAGTCTTTCCATCGTTCACACCTTGAGGACAAGCCGTCTCTTCAAAACCGGGGGTATTGTCAGGACCCGCGCCAAGTTGTTGAACTGCTACCGTCGATCACCCATCCTACGGCTGGGACTCCTCCGGTTGTCGCCATTTGAATTCATAGCTTTACCTGCACTTTTGACTCAACCACTCGGTTGTTTGTCTCGTTCTGTTTCTTTTGCTTTATAAGCCTCGATCTCCAGATGGGAGCGGCATCTTCTTGTAATTGGGGTAAACCCTAGCCGCCTCTGTTGAGGGTATGGCCTATGTTTTCCCGTACTCGTGAGATCCTATAATTCGATCCCTGAATTCCGTACTCAATTTCCACTGTCGTGTGTGTGATGATCTGCAATTCCCCCAGTTGTTAGTTCAGGGCATGTCACGAACTCGATCTCACCGGCCATGCCTTCTTCCAAGGAGGCACCAATCCAGGGCGGTCACTCGCGCCGGAGTTCCCAGGCAGGACCGCCACGCTCGAGCACCATCCCGGGTCGACATGCGTACGCCGCTCCTCGACTCTCTGTTCCCACTTCTCGTGTGTGTGTGTGTGATGGCAGTTGGCACCTGCAAAGAACCACCTAATTTAGGATGAATCGCTCCTCTCAGATAGTACCGATTGTCAGCTGGTATAGAAGAGTTGGGTTCGGATGAACCCAACGAAATTCCTCAGACTTCAATCAATCAGTCTTTAATATCACTCATTAGTTGAAGATTACAACAAATTAATAGATTTGAACCCAATGAACTTTTCCTCCAGCTTCGCCCGTTGTTTAGTTCCTTTGTTGTCACTGAGTCATGGTTGGTCAATCGTAAGATGCTACACTATTGCTTGATCAGAGTATCGGATAATGGTTTTATTACGTGCCCTTGGTCCTAGGGAAAAACATATACTGACGCGGTGACGCCAACCGCAGCAATTCATGATCTTTAGACAACTAGGTTGAAAGTTGTGAACCAAGATTTGTGTGGATTACGTTAGGAATTGGTCAATCTTAGCTGCTCTCAGTTATGTGAGAGAAATTATGGAAACCTATATACAACATGCAGAAATTGGTTAGTAAATTCGTGGCTACATGTAAAATCTTTGCATTCAGTGTTTTTTCTTTTTCATTACTCTCCCCCCTTATTGTTATGCTATTCTGTATTTGCTCTGTGCTCATTGATCTGGCATTGCGTGAATGGATTTTGCAAGTGAATCTCTGTTGTACGACTGCAGTGGGGAGTCGCTTACAAAGTTTCTAGGGAGCAAGATAAGGAGACATCTCTGGAGGTAAAAAAAACGAAAACAGAGTATTTCAGATACGTTTTGTTCATGAATGATGTATTAACTTGGACACCTTTATCTAGATGGTACTTCTAGCAGCCCGATTCAGTATCGAAGTAATGATACCTTTGATCAGGGTCTACATATACTGACTTTGAGTCGCTTACCTTGCTTCTACTGGCTATTTACCTTCAGATTTGAATTGCAGTATCTAGAAGTGAGAGAGAAGCAATATGATGAGAAGGTTTATATGATGGTAAAGTGTTAAATCTTGCGGGTCTTTTTCCAAGCTTTTTTATTTGGTCTCTTCTTCCAACATATATCATACCGACCTACTAGGATAGTAGACCACGATTAGCAGCAACCGCAATTTAACAGTAAGGTGTCTGTAGGTGCTCAGCTCAGCTGGCCGAATCGCAATGGCCATACCTAGCTCTAGAATGTTTTTATTTTTTTATTTTTTAGGTAACTTTGATCTATTTTGAGTACATTCTGATACATTTGTTCTTTTAGCTTATCCTTAACAGTCATGAATCATTATAATTTCCTTACATATTGGAATTCATAAATGGTGCCATTATCAGGTGATGCTTTATTATTTTCTACTTCGCATGAGACAGTATGAAAGCTTCGTCTTATTCACCGTAATGTTTGTTGCAGATTTCTTAATTTGCCATTCATAGTTACCTACTGCTTTTTGCTGCTATGGAGTTGAGGAATTATTAGACATATTTGCAAGACTACATGGTGCGTTGTTGGTCACTATCTATCTATGTATATGCTCGACTGTTTTAGTTTCGTAAGCACATGCTTTATGATGCAATGGACTATGCCTGGGCGCTTGAGATATTTATAGTGTAGAGTACTTATATGAGAATATTTGATTATCCTTAGTGGTCAGTGGGCTAAAGGGATTTTCCTTTGACTAGATATTGCTCCTTCTGTCACTCTCTAGAAATCTATGGTGTGTTCAGATTTCCCCTTTTTTCTTTATGGAGAACTCCCATACATGGGTTGTGTGAGAAGGCAATCAGGTGAGGAGTAATGTTCCTGTAAGAAAAAACGATTTTGGTTATTCATATAGTATACTCGAATTGTTTATTTCCTTTCGTAATAACAACTCTTAGAGGTCGACTAATTTTCCTGCTGGGAGACCCAAGTTATTTTGGCTGATGCCTATTATTATTTGTTCATTCCTGTAGTTGCTTGCCATGAAGTTTCTCAATCTAACTATCCGCAATGATTCTCATGTTGAGATATTAAGTGAAGCATCCTTATTTTCAACATAACTGTTGGCTTCATATTGACAGTCATGTCGCTGGTGTCATTTGGCCATTTATCTGCGTAGGAAAAATAAACATTCAAGTGTGCCTAACCGTTCAGATTGTAGTTATGCTTTATTAAACTTCTTTTCTTTTCTGCCACGCTGCTAACCTTAACTATGGGGTGTTGTTTGCACACTTTCGATCTACTACTAATTCTGCACTATATTTTAATTTTCTTGATTCTCTTCAGAGTTTAAGATTTGTCTTAATCTTACCAATCAAATTCTCATCAGAAATAAAGGTGCACAGTGGTCACAAACAGGAGTACCTACTAAAGTGGAGAAAATATTTCGTGATGTGTTTGATATCATCTCCCTGATTCTCATGTCCGAGGTAATCAAGTGACCTTACCAATGCTCTTTTTGTTGGTACATACTCTCCTGATGGTACAGTCAGGGACGGACCCAGGAATAGATTATAAGGGGGGCCAATTGCATGTTAAACAAGTTGGAGGGGGGCATATGGGTTATTTTGGGTATATTTAAGGTTTAAATCCATATATTACCTATGATTTTTAACAAAAAAAAATCATCATTGGGGGAGCCATGGCCCCAGGGCGCCCATTATTGCCATACTGTATTGAGTATCGACACATCAATTATAGTTCTTTTCGTCAAAGCCATACTGTATTGTACATACGCGTCCAAGAATACCAGCTAAGAACTGCCAGCTTCATAGCTTCACAGCTTCACAGCTTCAATAAGGTTGTGGTGACATCGCAGTCCGGTCGACGACCCCCACCTTGTGGTTAAAGCTCGATAGCCTGCTCAGCAGCCATAGCGCGTACCAACCCAACTGCACCGGCGTATGATCAGCACAAGGTGATTTTATTTTCCTGAAATCAACTCTTTGAGATCTGATTTGGGTGCATCCATTATTTGTTTGCTTTCTACATCTAATTCCCTCAACTTAACCTCAAAGTTGACTTTTTTTATAGATGAACACTCATTTGAGGGGTAAGCTGGTATAATCTTCTGAAAGCAACTAGCAGGAGATTAATATATGAAAGCATCATGAAAGGAAGGAACATCCAGTCATAGGAAATTGCAACATTGATGTAAGTATATTGTTTTTCTTCCAGATTTTGGATTGTTCAGTTATGCTTCTTGAGCAATGATTTTTGGGAATTCATTGTGTCTATACCTCTGAAAATTTTGAAATATTTAGTTGTTCAATGGTAAAAGTTAGAATCGCATCCAAAAGATTCGTTAACATCAAGATCACCGTAGGAACAGAGCTGCTACAACACCAACGATAAATTGGGATGTGACAATAATGCTTAACCTGCCCTTCATGCTATATTTCGTAACAGCTCTGGACATGGTTCTTGAAAAACAACACTCTCGGCCTACAAAATAATTTCCTCTGAGTTGTTGTTTGTGACATCGTGCATTGGTCCAATTTTCTTATATGTCTCAAACTAGGAGGCACAACATGCATATTTCTCCATGTAAACCTTGATGGTCAGCGCATTGTCATATTTAGATTCTTGGAACTTTCCATGTCGTATGTTTATTGCTATTTCACATATACTGATATTTTTATCATGAGATTCGCCTCGGCCTTTAGAAACGGTGCTGACATGCATTGTTTCATATTTGAATTATGATATTGAAGCAATTTAAATACTTACTACACTGTTGTAGTCAAAGTAGATTACCTTTACATGCATACCAGACTAGATTATATTTTACAATGGCGGTGGATTTACTATATTTGAATTGTGAATTAACAGCCAAGTAGTCATTTTATCGGGACATTAGTGCTTCTCCATATCCTTGCTTGCATCATTCCTGCTTTAACATCTCAGTTGAAGATTTAGCAGACCTACACTTTGCTGTGTTTTACTTGCCATCTTGGTTTTGCAACGAGATCAAAATATAGTTTTGACAGTATCATCTACTGTTTGTCTTTCTTCCCTGTCCGCCGCCACCGTTCTGCTCACCGCCGTCCGTCCGGCTGCCTTCCGCCTCCTCTGCCGGGTCCGCACGCTTCCAGGCCGGCGCGTGCTCGCGTGCTCAAGCGCGAGCTCGGCAGCACGGCCACCGCCCGCGGCTGACGCCAACTGCTGGTGTCACTGCGGGCCCGTGCTGTCAGAGAAACGATTCTCCAATTTTTTTTAAACCCTGACGTATATTAACCCCGAAATACAAACATGTTCGAACATTTCAAACTACTAAATATTTGCATATTCTACAAAATATATAAAAAATGTTCACAAAAAAATGCTACCTATTCATAGCAAAAATGAAAAACATATTTCAATTTTTTTGAAAGCTTCGAAATTTCTAACGGCTTCCAAATCTGAGCATTTCAAAAACGAAAAAAACCGAATATCTTCCCAGTTTCACCAATTTTTGAAATTCAAAAAAATTATAAACCAATATCTCAGAACATATCCGTTGGAAAAAAATATGAGTAATATGTCAAAACAATCAGAAAAATACATACAAACTACTTAAAAAAAAGGACATACCCAGTGCTGAGAGCTCCCGCACTGTGCGGGGTCTGGGACATACAAACTACTTATGCTAAAAAAAAATTCTTGGAATATTCAAATTTTGTCACCATTTGGAGGTAATTCAAATGCATATTTTCTAATTCCAATTTAATATTGCCGCTGAAATACAAACATGTTCGACCATTTCAAACTATTAAATATTTTCATATTCCACAAAATATACCAAAATGCTCACAAAAATGCTACCTATTCATACCAAAAACAAGAACAATACTCCGATATTCGATAAAATATATCGAAAATGCTAAAAAAAAACACTATACACTTACAGCAAAATACAAATGTAGATGAACATTTCAATTTGGCCAATATTTTGACACCATACGAACAAACCTTCCCCAAATGTGAAATCAAAATCAAATGGATTTTCCTAATTTCAATTGAATATTGACGTCAAAATACAAACATGTTTGAATATTTCAAACCACTAAATATTTAAATATTCTACAAAATATATCAAAAATGCTCACAAAAAAAAGCTGCCTATTCATAAAAAAAATAAAAACATGTTTGAACATTCCAATTTAGCCAACATTTTGGTGAACAAAAAATATATATATTGTACAAAAAATTTCACCAAGGGTGTGGCGTGACGCCACGCCAAATTCAACTAGTACATTGCTTAGAAGGCGTATCACAACGTGTAAAGAAGACCATGCATCATGCATGCACGACCAGAAATAATAACAATCTGCATTATTCGGAAATCTATTTGTGTGCCAGATTTAGTGGGTGCATGTAACAATAACAAAAAGACTTTGCTAATTACACTTGAACTTTAAACCAACACAATATCAAGAGCTAGAGTCAAGACATAGCCAATTTATTACAATAAACAAAATGGTTGCAATAAACTTTAGCGACAACCACGGATGATAACAACTCAAGGGTAAAAAGAGCGGTGTTCCATGAACAACGCATGACACCAACGTCGCAGGATCCAACCACGGAGGCCAGAAAATGGGTTTTCACCAGCAATGCCTTCAACAAGAGAATATCATCCAAACGTCGTCATTGTCAGGTTCAACCAATAAAGGTCAGTCATAGAGATTTTTTTGTCAAAGTCAACTCACTAGCGTATTTTCTGTTGACCTTTTGATTTTTTGAGTTCATTTTGACCCAAAAATATTCTAACCAAAATTCTGGAATCACTATTGTACACTAGAATTACGTGTTCTCCCAGGAAAACAAGCTAAAAACAGATTCATAATGTTTGAATCGTCGTATACCGCATGGCTGCATAGCTACCCTCATGGGTAGTGGGTCTTTTTCCTAGTTTGATGCATCCCTGAAAACACATAAAGGTAAAAGTTATTCCTAATTATTTTTAACGACATCATTCCTGTATCTTATACTCCTGTTGTTTCAAATTAATTACTATATCAGCATCAATTAACTTGGAACGGATGGAATAGGCCTCTATGGGACGAAGAAACACTTGGCACTACAAACTCCACTTTTAGTTAGCCCTGCCTATCTATATATCTTGCTTAGAGCTCGTGAACGAGATCATTGTAAGAGCTGGTTTCCGAACACATTTTTTTGTCTCGTGGATATTCTTGCTTCGGTTGTACGCTTACATCAATCACCTTACTATCATAGAATTGTGCCTCCACTGTCCGTATACTTACATTGTGGATAGATGATTTTGGCCTTATCTTTTTGTATTAGCCTCCCAAAATCCATTTTGCAGGTTGAGCCAATTCAATTTCGTAGACATCAAGGGCACCCGAAACGAATTTAACATGTAAGTCACATCCGATTTGGTTGATTAATTATCCGTTGATCACCATGATTTTGATTTATTATTTGTGATTTTTTTGCTTCAGTTGTACATTTACAGCATCCAATGCACTATATATTTCCATGGAGTGAGGTGTTTTGTCTCTTGAGCTCCAGTAATCTAAGTATTTGAAAATGCTTTTCAAGTTATAAAAAGTGTATACATACACATGTTATCTACATATATGCAAAGTTTTGGTATACATAATATGTTCTATTGTAGGCTACACAAAAATCATAAAATCATGGCTCTCAAAATCCAACAAAAAACAACTTATTTTCCTTCCAACATTTCGTACACACTAGACATGTATATATGATTGTATGTTTTTTAAGAATTTTTTGAGACATAAAATGAACTTTTCAAATTAAAAAATGGGGATCGACGGAGCTCGGGAGTTACAAATGATTTTCGATTGACTTGTCTCGACAATACATATGAATGTACATTGTGGATAGAAAATATCGGGACACCTTTTATGTTTTAGCCTCCCATATACATTTTGCGAGTTGAGCCAATTCTATGTTCCATACATTAGCGGACATCTAAAACTACTTTGGTTTGTTAGCACTATCTAGTTTCTCTGACTCGCTACCCATTTCATCATCAAGAGTGTTTCATTATGTGTGGTTATTTTTGCTTCACTTGCACATTTACATGTACTAGTATATTATTGTGTCTTGGCAATGCATATAATATACATTTTCAATATATCGAGTCACATCTTTCTATCTTATGTTTGCAACATCCGTTTCCGTTTTTCAGGTGGAGCCCATTCAATTCAATATTGCATAATTAGCGGAGAGTTGCATCGGAAGCCAATTCAATTTAATACTTTTTTATGATGTTATAGTTTTTTTAAGTCAATACTCACCATCTTTGATAAAGTTTTTTTCATAAAAGACTATCAACATCTATAATGCCAAATTAGTATCATTAGATTCAAAACCAATGTTTTAAATAGCGAGCTGTATCAAATAGCGGCAACCCTCAAAATGGGGCTATAGCGAGATAAATCAGAGCTATATGGGGCTACAGCGGATAAATTGTATATGGATTTATTCAGCTGCAACATACTCAAAAGGCTATAGCAGGCTATTAAAACCTTGCTCAAAATATGAAAGTTTTATCTACACAATTGTTCAAAGACAAAAGTGGTTTGACTTTTGAAAAAAAAATGAACACCTTAGAAAATACTATCCCAAACAACTGTGAACGGATAAACATATCCGATTTGTTTGACTCATTATTATCCATTTTGTCGTCAAGATTATTCCGAAAATAGAACAAACAATGCCCAATTTATCGGGATCCATATCCAAAACCCCAAGTCATCCTATCCGGTTTCCTAATTTTGGATGCGTGAGCTGTGTAGGCTACGCTCGACCGCACGAGCCGAGCCGACCGCGGAAGTCGGAGCCCGGAAACAGAAAGAGGGAGACCCAGAATTACGCAAGCCCCCCTCCAAATATCTCTCTCGCCTAGCTACGTCCTCTCCCCACCCTTCTTCCCCGTGCCCGTCTATAAATCCGCTCCGGCTCCCTCCAACAAAGAAGGACGAAGAGACGGATACACCACAGACAGACAAGCTTCAATCACCAAGGTAATCAATTCCCCATCTCTCTCCCTCTCTCGTCTTCCTCTCCTGTGCCAAGAACTCGCGAAACAAGAACGAACCAGAGAAACAGAGGATCACGTACGTAAAACTCGCGCGCCCGCCCATGGGACTTCTTGACCAGCTGTGGGACGACACGATGGCCGGGCCGCGGCCGGACAGCAAGCTCCGCAAGTACGCATCCTTCTCCCCGTCATCCACCTCCGCGGCGTCCGGTAGTACCGCGGGAGCCGTGCCCTCGGCCGCGCCGGCGGTGACGCGTAGCATCACCATCCTCCGCCCGCCGGCTCTGTCCGTGACGTCGCCGCGCAGCGAGTCCGGCTCCGCGCCGTCGTCCCCGGCCAGCGTCCCGGACTCTCCCTTCGGCACAGGTACCTAGCAGCCTTTGCCCATCGGTTTCTTAATTACCTCCAGATTATTAGTACGGGGCGTCATGTGCATGACCTGACAATATCGTCTTGTGATTGCAGCAACGACGCCCAGGGGGGAGGGCTGGAGCAAGTTCCGCCGGAAAGGCAGGATGGCCGCGGACGGCGTGGACGTCGCCAGCCCCGGCACGCCGAGAAGCCCCACCGTCTACGACTGGTACGTTGACCTCACGGATAACTAGATCCAACCAAGACTATATATGCCAGTAGAGCCTTGGATCTGATTCTGTATCGATGTCGGCAGGGTGGTGATCAGCTCGCTCGACCGCTAGCCGAAGCAGCTCCACCAAGACGGGAACTGCAAAAGCGCAACGAGAGGAGCAGCTGCAAGATCTGAAAGTTCGACGGAGCACAGGACCTCGTTCTCTTTACAGCTTTGTCCCTGATATATGTTCGTATATATATGGTCAGTTATGTACTTCCGTTGTAGTAAACCTCTACGTGAGGAGATGGTGCTGGTTTTGTAGCAAAGGATGCGCCACCGCGTAGATCGGCGAAAAGTTCGTAGTAGGCAACCGGAGACGATGACCTGAAGCGTATGAGACCGATGTAAGTGTATGTGTGACGTGGGTGTAATCCTTACCTATAGTGGAGAGGGAAGGGGTGGAGAGGGAGATAGCTGATGTTGAACTGCAGCTGTCCGGCTCTTCCCTACAACGAAGAGGCATTGCAGTGTAAAATATTTCTGCAATAATGCATGTCTAAGTTGTTGAGGAATGGCACCAATAATTTGCGCGGCCAGATTCGTGGTGGCAGATCGATGGGGTAGGTTATCTGAAAATTCACTGTCACTGTGCTCAGTCCTCTCTGTACGGTTAAGGTCAAAGAGGATAGGGACTCTTGACGTCTGACAGATCATGACAACATGATATCGACTCCATGGCACGACACATTGGCTCATCCTGAATGCTGATATATTTATCTATCGTTCCTTGGCCATGTTGGCGAAATATTTTAGTACAGCACTCTAAAAAACTAGAAATATAAAGGAAAAAAAATGTACTGTTGGAGTGTCTTGTCCACTTAAGTCCTACATGAAAAGTTTCCTCAAATTGATTAAAAAATTATTGGATTGCAAGCATTTCAAGTATTTGCTTTATTTGGTTTTTATGCTAGTTTGGATGTCTAGAATGTCTTCTTGCTTAAAGGTCATTGTTATGCAATTGTGATTAAATTGTGCCATGGGCTATGCTTGTATGATAAAACTAAATTTATGTAATTACGACTCCGCTCTTGGATACTATGTTATTATCATTAGTAACTATTTTGTACGTATATGTTTCTTTCTGTATGCACAACGTAATGAATATTAGCCATTTAGAAACTTATTTACATTTGTTCAAAAAAAAAAAGAAACTTATTTACATGTCAAAGTGCATATCTCTCTTTGATGTCTTTATTTCTTGCTGGTTATTTGGTATGTCACTGTTTGACTTTTGGTGGACCCTGTAAGAGTTTGAGTAATGAGTGCTTGAATCGGAATTCCAAACATAGAATCTTTTTTTTTTTTTTGGTTTCTAACAATTTTGCGAAGAAAATCCAACTACATAGATATGTCTAGTACAGATGTACAACTTTTTGTTGAATCATGTTTCTATATGCGACCTACACAGCAATGACATGTATGAAAGACCAAAATTGAGTTTTTTTAATGCATACTTAGAGCCACACTTTTATGTTTTTTGTGTAGCTCAAAATATAACATATTTTTCAACAAAACTTTACACTTTTGTAGAAATCATCTTTATGTGTGTACAAAAGTATTATATTTGTGAACTTATAAAAACCATTTTACATTTTTTAAATACCGGGTTGTACCTATAACCCGGGTTCCATGTCGCCGTGGTACATAATACATATTTCTGAAATACATCCAAAACTCATGACTGAACAATGGCAATACATGTTCACCCATGAGTTTAGGATTAAAATACATCCAAATCTCATGAGTGAACAAGAGTTTGGCATGTAGTTTAGACCCATTTTCAATTTGATGATCTTTTTGTATATATTTCTTACTCCTTGAATCCAAAATATGTGTCATAAATTTTTTGTTGCATTTTTCACATGATTAATGCTTTTGTCAATTCATAATCTCCTCGCGGTCCATGGATCCACGATATAGTCTGAATCCCTTCATTTGTGTGTAACTGGATATATGCATTTGACTACACTCGAATTGTGATAAATGCGCCAATTCAGGAGGAACTCATCCTATGTTGGAATTCTATATTTTTCTCCAACTTTTTTGAAAGGAAAGCGGTGCGTGAGACACCCACAACAAGTTTTTCCTTCAAATATTAAGCACACAAATTTTATCTATGGGACTTGAAGCTAGCTTGTTGTGGCTAGGTTGTATATCCACTCCATAGCCAAGTGAGCTAGGATCACCTCTTATTTTCTTTAATTTTGGCACATTATGGCAATGAGCAAAAAGTTCAGAGGGCACAGAGAAAGTAATTTAAGTAGATTCAGAATGATGCTTAATTTCTTCCTGCCATGGCTATGGAAGAACCATTTTTGAGCAAGTACTGTAGGGAAAAACCCCACAATAATTTACTTATTTAAAAAATAAAGAACAATATTTATAGAATGTACAACATGATAATTACATGAGGTTGTTAATCCATTTTGACAAAAGTTTAGTGTGAGTAGCCCTCACCCTATGCACATACAAGGTGATTTCATGAAAAAATACCCTCTTCCAGGCTCTGAAGGTTGGCATGCCATTCTGAAAGATGGCCTCATTTCTCTGTTTCCATATGTGCCAGTAAACAAGAATGACCACTCCTAAAAAAAGGCCGACCAAAGAGTTTTCTGGCCTTGGAATTTTTTTTGCTCAAAAGAATCAGCTGATTGCCAAGAAATCTACAAGTAATTCCAAATTATGATACTTAAGGGATAGTGGAAGAAGAGATACATCAAGTGTTCAGTGGTATGTGAATTAATTACAGAGAACGCGATGATAATCATTAGTGACATTACAGTTTCTTCTCCTTAGCATGTCAATGAACAAAAGCCAAGCAAATACCTTAATCCTGAGCATGACCTTGCTATTCCATATCCAGTCATAGATTTTTCTAGTGGTTATATGTTTGAAACAATGTTGGTAAACTCTACTGGAAGTGTAATTAACATCCTTCCAGACAATTTCCCATCCATCCTTCCCTGTAGGATCAATATGAACAATATTTAGCAAATTCTAGATCTGTAAGAACTCATCATATGCTTGTTGAGATAAGCAGAGGTAAAATAGTTGAGTAATGTCAGTTTTCAGCATAACCTCCTTAACAAAGAGATTGTTGTACAGGGCGAAGGAAAACAGTATAGGGAAAGATCTTTGCTGATTCAAGTCATTACATGTGTTAGACTAGAATAAAGCATAGCCCCCTGCAAGTGTATTGACAGAAGTGCCCGATTTATACTTCTCAATAAGCTTCATCATATATCTCCACCAAAAGGAACCATAGAGCGTAGCTGCATGTGGGACACCATTGGGGTAATATCTGCATACCAACTGAACCAGGGGCACATCCTCTTTGTTATTAATTTATGCAAATGCTGCATCAGGAGTGCTTCATTTTTCTTTTGCAAATCCATGATTCCAATACCACCACTTTTTTTGGGGCTTGTAGACAATTTTCCATGAAGCCAAGAACCGCCCCGTTGCCTCAATCTCATTTTTCATCCATAGATATGGCATTAAAATTCTGCTGCAGGCAAGATCTAATCAGCTGCAGTCCACCGCCATATGTGAGGAAAGTATAACTAATAGTCAACCTCCTTTCCAGTATGTCCACAATTGTAGTTAAATCATTTAACTTTGGCCTAGTTGTTCCCATTGGAAGGCCCAAATATGTGAAAGGGAAAGACCCCGCCAAGCAACCAAAACCCTCAGCTAACACCTTGACCTCCTCATTCAAAAATATTGATTGGCATGCTTGAGTACTTCTAATTGGGAAACATCAGCTTCTAGACTGAGCAAAGCATCATCTGCATATTGTATTATTGAAAAATCATTGTACCTATATTTATAGGCAAGTGTAGTAGACCCCTTTGCTTAATATCATTGATCATATATTGCAATAAATCTCTCCTAGGACACAAAATGTAGAGGGTAAAGTGGATCCCCTTGTCTGACTCCTCTTCTGCATTTTTTCCAGGAATCCTATTAAGCATGGCAGATGAGGTGTTAGTCTCTACACTAGTAGGAAAAAGGTTACCCGTGGCGCACCAGTTTTCCTTACCCGTGGCGCAGGGCCCTGCGCCACGGATTGCCACGCCACGGGTAACACAATAGCCGTGGCGCAGGGGTCTTGGTGCGCCATGGGTATATACATAGCCGTGGCGCACTAAAACTAGGTGCGCCACGGGTATGTTTATGTACCCGTGGCGCACCTAGTTTTGGTGCGCCACGGCTATATGCACATACCCGTGGTGCACCTAGTTTTGGTGCGCCACGGCTATGAATTTCCGAATTAAAAAAAAAGCCACCGGCCACCGCCCACGTCGGCGTGTCCGGCAGCTCGCCGGCCATCGTGGAGGTGCTCTCCGTGGAGTTGCTCGCGACGTGGAGGAGGTCGCCGTCTTGGAGAAGCTCACCGTCATGGAGCTCGCCGTCGTGGAGGAGGTCGCCGTCGTCGAGGAGGTCGCCGTCGTGGAGGAGGTCGCCGTTGTGGAGGAGGTCGCCGTTGTGGAGGAGGTCGTCGTCGAGGTCGCCGTCGTGGAGGAGCTCCCCGTCATGAAGGAGCTCGCCGTCGTGGAGGAGCTTGCCATCGTGGATGAGGTCGCTGGCCGTCGTGGTTCTAGCCAGCCGTCCCCGGCCGCCGCCGTCGTCGGTGCTCGCCGGTGAGAGGAGGATGGAGGAGAAGGGGAGAGGCTTGAAGAAGTGTGGGACAAGAAAGAGGAGAAGGGAGAAGAGGAGAGAAGGAGATAGGGAGAAGAAGATAAGGTTGAGGAGATGCCCCCTCTCGACCAATCAGAGACAAGAAAGGACAAGCACACGGATTGTGTGCTTGTTTAAGTCGCTGTGAGCCGTCGGATCGTGAAGCACACAGATTGTGCCCTAGGTTACCCATGGCGCATGGTATATGTGGTGCGCCATGGGTATTTAACTACCCGTGGTGCACCACTCATCCCATGCGCCACGGGTAAGTGAGGGCCTTTATAATTTTTTTACCCAGAAATCTTAAAAGTCCAAAAAACTAAATGTTCCCTTGCGAATTTGGGGATTCTGGAGCCCGAAAACACCTCAAAAGGCCTCCAGCGATTTGATTTGGATGTATTTTTTTCTCTAGTTTTTTTTAAGGTATTAAACGTTAAAATCCGAGTTCATATGCAAAAGTTATCACCGGTTTACTGTTCCATAATGTTTTTTTGCAAAATATGCCAAAATTCATGTTTATTATTTTTCCTAGCTACTAGGTTATGTAACATAACTAAATCTCAAAGGATTTTATTTTTTGAATTTTTTATCATTTTCTTTTAGCTTTTCCAAAACTGAAAAGACGATGTCTACTACACGCTTCTATTCTTGTAGACTTGTTGGGCCTGGGAGCATGGGAGCACAAAGCAGGAAACTTACCCGTGGCGCACAAAAAATGTGGTGCGCTAATGTCTACTACACTCTTCTATTCTTGTAGACTTGTTGGGCCTCCAAGCGCAGAGGTTTGTAGGACAGCGGCAATTTTCCCTTAAGTGAGTAACCCAAGGTTTATCGAATCCACGGGAGCTAGAGGTCAAAGATATCCCTCTCAAGCAACCCTGCAATTAAGATACAAGAAGTCTCTTGTGTCCCCAACACACCTAATACAATTGTCAGTTGTATAGGTGCACTAGTTCGGCGAAGAGATGGTAAAATGCAAGTGATATGGATGGTAAAAGGTGATTTTGTAATTCTGTAATAAAAATGGCAGCAAGCAAACAAGTGACAAAAGTGACTAAAAACGGTGTATCAATGCTTGGAAACAAGGCCTAGGCTTCATACTTTCACTAGTGACTACTCTCAACATCATTAACATAATTAAACACATGATAGTTTCCACAAAAATACAAGCGTGGTAGACGTTACTCGGAAATCATTCTTTTGTGGATCAAATAGGATGAGAATTGCGTATGGCTACGAAAAGCACACCTTAAAGTTCGTATTCCACATCTATGGACACTTCATGCTGTCACTATCCGCATCCAAAGATAGTACTAACAAACACCACAACATATTTCTTGAATAGTCTCTTTCTTCAATAACACAAGCATCAAGAAACCTCATGATCTATTCAATCCAACAAATAAAGAACAAACTCATGATGAAGATCCTTCCAATCTATTATTCATAGAGTCACACACGGCACCCATCCTGTCACCGAGGTACCATGATCACAACGCTGGCTCCGGAAATTGTACTAAATAACACCACTTGAGCAACATCATATCCATTACACATAGGGAAATATCATGTATTCAACTACACTAATAAAGCTCATGATCACAACGAAGATCACATCATGGGAGAGAGAGATAACCACATAGCTACTTGTATAAGCCTCAGCCCTGGTGAGGGATTACTCCCTCCTCATCGCAGGAAGCAGCGATGTCGATGGAGATGGCTCCGGTAGTCGATCCCCTTCCCGGCAGGGTGCCGGAACAGCTTCAGATTGGACCCCGAACTAGGGTTTTCGGTGACGGCGCGTCGGGGTCGAGTTTCTGGAAAATAAATGGCCGCCCCCTCGGTTTTAGGTCAGAGGGGGCCGAGGCGGTGCCCAGAGGGCAGGGGCGGGCCCCACCCGCGGGTCAAGGTGGGGCCGTGGCTGCCACCCGCCCCTGGCCCCTGGGTGGCCCCCCAGGTCGCCCTTTGGTCCACGTGTGTCTTCCGTCGCATAAAAAATCTCCGTAAATTTATGTGCAATTCCGAGAATATTTCCAGAAGTAAATTTCTGAAACAAAAAGACAGCAAAAACATGGAACTGGCACTTGGCATCTTGTCAATAGGTTAGTCCGACAAAATGCATAAAAATGATATAAATGACAGTAAAAACATGTGACAATATCACAAAACTAGCATGGATCACTCAAAAATTATAGATACGTTTGAGACGTATCATGCACCACGGCTAAGAGGTTACTCGTGGGCGCACCACTAGTTTGGTGCGCCACGGCTATCTGGGGTGAAAATTTGACCCCGGAACCATTATTTTTGTGGCGCATTGGAATAAGATGCGCCACGGCTATACTCTTACCCGTGGTGCACCAAGCTTAGGTGCGGCACGACTAAGGAGGGTGCCCCTCCGTCAGCCCAGCCTGCACTTAGCCGTGGCGCACCACTATTTTGGTGCGCCACGGGTAATGGTCTACGCGTGGCGTACCTATGTTTGCTGCGCCACGGCTATATACCTGTGGCGCATCAAAATGGTGGTGCGCCACGGGTATATAATCCACCTATAAGCCTTTTGAAAGTGCATGGTTGCCCCCATGTGTTGTTTTGGTAATTAATGACAATCTCTATGGACTAATGTGTGCTTTGACTTATATTTGTAGTGTTGGTCCATAAGGAATGCTTGAACTCCATATGTTGGAGTCAAGGCTAAAAGAAGAAGATTATATGTTGATCAAGGCTAAGTGCAAATTGATCAACATACAAGATAAGGGCAAGTGAAGATATGCGTAAGAGTTTCTCTCCCATATTGGTGTATGGGGGAGCAATATGCGAGGCTTCACCGAGCGGAGCGTAATCAAGAAAGGTGATCCACTTGAGAGGAGATCAAGATCGTCATCATCTAGCTCAAGTGGAATGCGCAAGGCAAAGAAAGGTGATCCACTTGAAAGGAGATCAAGATCGTCATCATCTAGCTCAAGTGGAAGGCGCAAGGCAAAGGTATGATCTTGATAGGGTTTCTATTTTACCGGTCTCGCGGTGTAGTTGGGAGACCGGGTTTTTAGGATAGGTAACTAGTACTATCAAGAGGGGCTCTCAAGTGAGCTTTAGCGTATCGGTCGTAGAGAGCTCAAACCTTTGCATCCTTGCATTCTTGCAATCATCTTTATTGGTTCTTATTTGGCTCTTATCGTGGTGTGGCCTTGGTTCTTGTCGTGCTTGTCATGACAAGACCAAGTTCACCGAAACGGAATTTGTTGCATCGTCTATTGCATTTTAGGTGGTGGAGATTTAGCCGATTCACTAGTGAGGAAAGGTTCACACCTTCCCACCCATACCAAAATCTCCATTGCCTATTCTTATGTGAATTTTATATAGATGAGGTTTTAGAGCTTGTCTTGATCTTCAATACAAGCTCAAGTTCATCAAAAACGGATTCCGTATGAAAAACTTATTGCGTTTTTGATTTTGGGGGTTTACCGGTTATTCATTTAGAGAGTGATCTAACATTTCCCCATTTGGTTTTACCCTCCCATGTTGTACAATGATGTTTCTATGCATAATCTTCTAGTGCTCGTTGTGGTGATTCCAACGAGCCCAAGATCATTGAAAACGGAGTCCAGATACAAAAGTTATTGCATTTTCAGTATCGAACGTTTTGCAGTTAGGCCAGCCTTGCCGGGCTCAAGGCCGGGGTCAAGGCCGGCCGCCTCTGGCACCTGCCCAGCCTCCAACACTGCGACGCCAGCCTAGGCCGGTCTCAAGGCCGGCCTCCCTGCAGTTTGGCCAGCCTAGGCCGGGCCCAAGGCTGGCTTCCCTGCGCGTGAAGATTCCAGGCCAGCCTCGGACCCAGCCTCGGACCCAGCAAGGCCGGCCTCCCTGCACACACAAGAAATTTCCTCCAACGGCTCAATTATTGGGGAGGGGTATTTATACCCCTCCTCCTTCCTCCAGCCTATAGAGCTCTTTTTCTCTCTCTCTCTCCATTGTTGCAAGAGCTCAAAACACATAGATCTCCCAATCCCTCCACCCAAACTCGTTGATCTTTGGAGGATTGAAGGAGAAGGACTAGATCTATTATTCCACCAAACCATATCTCCTCTAAGTGTGGGGAACATCTTTGATTTAGGTCTTGGAGTTGCTTTGTGTTTTCTCCTTGTTCTTCCTCTTAAATCCCTCCATAGCATTAGTTGCTTTGGTTGGATTTTGGAGAGAAGGACTTGACCACTTAGTGTGTTCTTGCCATTGCATTAGTTGCATCGGTTTGAGTTCTCCACGGTGATACGTGGAAATGAAGTTGAGAAGCTTTTTACTCTTGGGTGCTTTGGTGCCCTAGAGCTTGTTCCTCTAGGGCACGTTGGTACCCTAGACGGTTGTTGATTTCTTGGAGTCTTGGTGGCTCACGGGATTTGTTGGGAGCCTCCAATTAGGTTGTGGAGGGTGGCCCAACCTTGTTGGTCTCGGAGCTTTGGTAGCTACGAAGACATTGTCGGGAGCCACCAATTGAGTTGTGGTGTGTGCCTCGGCCTTGGTCATCGAGTCTTGGTGGCTCGGTGCATTTGGTAAAGACCCTCCAACTTGTGGAGTGAGCTTCATCCTTGTAAAGTTTTTAGTTGTCAACCTCAACGGCAACATAGTGACAAGTGCCTCGCCACATTGGTGGTAAGACACAACGGAGATACGGTGTGCCATATCAAGGCTACTCGGTGTTTCACATCGGTGAACACCGCGCCGCTCCAACGGAGACTAGTTTCCATTGGGAAGTGAACTTCGGGATAAATCATCGTCTCCAAGTGCCTCGGTATTTCTATACACGAGCTTCTTACTTATGCTATTTACTTTGTGATAGACATTGAGCTTAAAGTCATACATCTTGCTATCACCTAGTTGATTATATTGCTTAGCATAAGTTGTTGGTGCACATAGGTGAACCTAGCTAGTTTAGGTTTTGGCTTGATAAATTAAACGTTAGTTTTATTCCGCATTTATTCAAGCCTTAACCGTAATAATTTTAAATCGCCTATTCACCCCCCCCCCCCCTCTAGGCGACATCCGTGTCCTTTCAATTGGTATCAAAGCGGGTTCTCTCTTTATAGGGCTTCACGGCCTAGAGAGTAAAGATGTCGTCTAGTGGTTTAGTGCACAATGCCTCTTTAATATTCGATGGCACTAATTATAATGATTGGAGAAATCGCATGCTAAATTATTTTAGGGACATTGATCCATCTGTAGAGCAAATCTTAGATATGGGTTTTCCTCCTCCAAAGGATCCGAAAAGATTATCTTTGGAGGATGAGGAAAATTCTTATCTAGATGCTCAAGCTTCTAAAGTTGTTTTCATGTCTTTAAGAAATGCAGTTGCCTTGTCGATCTCTCCTTATCGGAGTGCTCATGAGCTATGGACCAAGCTTCAAGACAATTATGGTGTGTCCATTGATAGTGAGAATGATTGTTCTCCCTCCATCTCCGGGCGTAATGAGTTCTCAACTTCTTCTACCTCACCTACATGTGGCAAGCCACAAAACAATGCAATGGTGAGTAGGGATAAATTTCACAATGATGATAGTAAGCTTCCTATAGATGATATTTCATCTCTATCTTATTGCAATGATTTATCTTTGGACTTAAACACATCTAGAACTATAAATGTTTCACATGCTTGTGTTGATAGTCCTTGCATATCTTCTAAATCGTCAAGTAATGATGATCATGACAATAATAATGATGATGAAGAAGATGATGCTTACTTTAGTAAGAAAGGCCTAATGGTTCTAAATGCTCTTTCAAATAATAAAAATGCTTGTGAGAACCTCCATGAAATCATGAGCACCCTTGTTGAGCGAGGGCTTACCATTGAAAATTTGGAAGCTCGTGAAGATGAAAGTCTTAGCCGCGAACGTGATTATGCAAACACGATTGCGGATCTTGAGGAAGCTCTTGAAGAAGAACAAACCACCAAGAAATCTCTTGAGGAGACATTTACTCTAGAGTTATCTAAAGTAAATAAAACCCATGATAGAGATCTCAAGGTGGCTAATGATTTTAAAATAAAAAATGATGAGCTTGTTGTTGAAATTGTTAGACCCCTTGAGGCTAATAAGAAATTTTAAGAGGATGTCAAGTCCTTGGAATATTCTCTTGCACATCTCACTAAGTCCCATGATCAACTTCAAGCTCAATTCCTAAAAGAGCTTCCTACTTGTTCTCCCATTGCTATGAATGTTGATGCTTGTGCTACTAACTCTATTTTTTGTGAAGCATCCATTTTAAAGGAGAATGTTGAGCTAAGGGCTCAACTTTGCTAACTAGCAATTATGATATATTGGAAGAAAGCCATGAGAAGCTCTCGAGCTCTCATGAAGATCTTCTAGTATCCATGATAAGCTAAAGTTAGCTCATGAGGCTATCGCTACCAAGGTAATATCTAGTGAGTCTCATGTGGACAATGGCACAACTTCTACTAAAATTGCTACAATGCCATGTGCTAGTCCTTGTAATTCTTCATCTCACACTAGTGGTAAATCATATGTTGAATTACATTTTGTGCCTAGTTGCTCTAACAATGAAGCTTCAACTTCCACTAGTACTTGTGTAGCTACTAACCTTGTAGGGAAGACTAAAGAGCACAAGGCACAAGCCACTTCTTTGAATAAAGATGGAGAGAAGCGTCATAAAGGGAAGGCCACATTTGACAACATGTTGAGTGTGCAAAAATCCCACAATGACAAGAGTGGACTTGGATTCAACTCCAATATCAAGAACAAGTCCAAGAGTAGCAATAAGAAGGGCCAAGAACAAGTCAATCACTCGGCCAAGATTGTTTGCTTCAAGTGCAAAATTGAAGGGCATCATGTTAGGGATTGCCCAATGAAGAAGAAGCCTCTTAGTGAGAAGCAACTAGGGAAGCGGCCTATTGTTCAATCTCTTGCTCAACCTCGGGTTAAACAAAGGCCACCTCCTAAGAAGACTCAAGTCATTGCTCCTAAAGTTGAGGAGCCTATTAAGAAGAAAGAAAAGAGTCGATATTGCTACTTATGCCATGAGAAGGGCCACTTGGCTTCTTCATGCACAAACGGTACTCTATCCAACCCCATAATTATTGATGATGTTTATTCTCTTAGGAAGGATAGGGTTGGCAATGTGTTTACCAAATATGTGGGGACTCAAAGTGGTGTCAAGAAAAGAACCATTTGGGTTGCCAAACCTATTGTGACTAACCTCTTAGGACCCAACTTGGTTGGGGACCAACAAGCTCAAAATTGATCAATAGGTTGTGATGGAGGACATTGGAGACTTGGCTATCCTTGAAGAATTAAGGGATCTTCTTGATTATTATTTCCACAAGCCAAGTCATTTGGATTATATTGTCATACCTCATATCCAATGCTCCTTCTTGCGGTAACTTGTATTTAAATTATATATACATTGAAAGTTGCTTGCTCCCTTGCATGTGTTAGTTTTGTTCCTAGCATGTGCTTGTATATGTTGTGCTTATTACTTACCTTGAGCAATCAAGTTTGTGTATGTTAATGTGTGCTCCATAGATGTGTAAACTTTGTGTTGAGTCTTTATTGAATCTTATGTTGATTTCAATTGGCTCTTTTGAGAGATTAATGGACTATCCCATTTTGGGGGAGTGATATGCTTTGTGCACTTCACTAACCTAAAAATGTGTGTACATGAGGCACATCACCTAGTATTGATATTTCAATATTATCTAGTTACTATGTGGTATGTCATATTCATGAGAAATTCAAATTATGGGGGAGTAATAAGCTATGTGCATATTACAATCCCACAAAATGTGAACATTCGAGGTTTGCCACTTAGATTTGATATTATAAATTATCTTATCCCTATGTGGCATCTTTGCTCAAACAAGTTCCAATTTTCCTTTGTGGTTACCCTTTGGCTCTTGTTTGTGTGAGTTTGCTTGGTATGGTTTCTCTCTAATATGCATTCCCATATATTATTTGAGAAACCATTTGTTCCATATTATTCTAACCATGGCCTTGCCGGTTGGTTTGAATAGTTGGAACTACCAACAAACTTTATTAAAATATGGTGTTTTATTTCTTATCTCTTTCCATATGTTTTTATCTTGTGAGGATATTCTTGGATACATCTTATCATTGGGAAAATAATTCCAAATGGTCACTGTCCTTGGACAATCCATATTTATGTTTGTGATAGAATATTTTTGATTATCCTTACATTGGCATTGTCTTTTATTTGCCCCATCTCTTGCCAAAATATTTATTTTGACTCCCTTTGCCTTCCTTGCCTCTTGCATGGATCCTAATTTTCAGATTGGTAGTGTTTAGTGTTGTAAATAAAATATGAAGAGTAATGATCCCTTGTGCTTGCATTTTGTATTCAAATGCAAATATCAAAGTAGTGCATGAATCTTGGGGGAGCATTCCTTTTATTTAGAACACTATCCTATCTATCAATATTTGATCCTTTCAATTGGCATTTGATTTCTATCGTATGTATTTATGGAAGACAAATCTTTTTCTCTTGATGCTTTGTGCCATCATGAAAAGTGTAAAGGGTGCTTGGTTTATTTAGTGTAATCCGCCTCTCTCTTGGGATGTCGTGGGGCTACCTTTCGGGTACCCCACGGTGGTGGTACCTGGGTCACGCCAAGGGAAGCCCATTGAAGCCCATGAAGTGCACCGTGAGGCCCAAGTAGCCGGTTAGATCGGTGATGAGACTTTCCTTATCCTGTAATGTGCAATCCGCATCGTCCACCCGAGACCTGGCCTGTGATATAAAGGCCAGGAGGGTGCGCCACCTAGGGCAAGAAAGACACAGGCAAACCCTAGCGAGATTGCCATCTCGCCATTGTAGCCACCTCGATAATACCAGACAAGCAGGAGTAGGTCTTTACCTCATCTCGAGGGGCCGAACCTGGGTAAATTCGCCCCCTGTTAGCCGTCGTAATCACCAACGTTCATCCTCTCTTCCCCTCAATCAACCCGGGGTACCTAACCTTGGGAATTGCCAAGCCCCAACCTCGACAATTGGCGCCGTCTGTGGGAAGAACAGATCGTTGGAGTCATGGTTGCGCCGGCCTCATCTGCAATGAAGAACGGCATCAGCGCCAGGGAGTCGATCTACACCGGCTTCCTCGAGTTTGTCCAGCACTCGCCGGCGGATCTCCCGGCGTACGCTGAGCTGCAGGAGAGCACGTGGATTACCTTCGGTAGTCTATGCTATCTGGTGGACAGTCGTGGAACGCTCCGGCCCACGCTGGCCACGTTGCGCGCGATGGATGTGCCTGCATCTACATCGACTGCGCCGACCGCGGCACCACCCGCCGCGAAGATCGCATCTACTACGGCCACGGCGATCGCGTCGTTGACTGCCATGAAAATCGCGTCTACTTCGACTGCGTCAGCACCATCTACGATTGCGTCAACGGCGACTGCGGTGACCACACCTGCGGTTGCCAGAAAAATCACATCTACTGCAACCCCGGCGCGAAACAAGTCTACTCCGACCTTCTTGTCCGCGCCAAGACCTACACCGATTTCGACTACGCCAACCGCGCCTCAGCATCGCGGAGTCGCCAGTAGTAGCGACCGTGGCAGCCGCCACGTTGCTGTGATCTTTGACTCTGAGCATAGCTCGGACGAAGGAAGCAGGACTGGGAGCATCAGCCCCACTCGACGGGTTTACCCCGCGCAAGTTTATATGACCAACTCAGCACGACCCAACGGCGGGGAACCCGCATACCCGCTGGAGGTGACCATGCCGGACAGGGTGACAAAACTCACCATCACCCGGGAGATGGCGATCAAGGCCATGAAGCACGTGGACGAAGGCACGTTCCCTTCACCAGATGAACCCCGAGAAGACCAACTGGCGGTCCAATACCTGTTTGGAAGGAGTCCGAGCGAGTCCGCCTAGAGAAGGCCGAACTGATTCGGCGCAAAGAACAAGCTGACGCATCGAGTGCCAGGAGGGCGGCGCACTCGTTCATGGCTGGTTCGGAGGAAGTCACACAAGGAGGAGGACGTCACAGGGCTCGCATGCCGCGGGTGCCAGAGGCTGATCGCGTCCACCTCACTCGCAATCTAGAGTCGTCATTCATGACGGAGGATGCGGACGGAATCCCCGTCCCCAAAACACCCGCTTCGGCCCTCATGGCAGTCGAAACCTACCTGCGACTAACACAGCCACCGGAGGGTAACGCCCATGCTCTCCTTCATAGGCGACAAATTCAATCCCTCAGGGAAGTCGAGGAAGTCCTGGCAAAGGCAGCACCAGCAGAAAGGGTGCACAAGAATCGAGGCCGCCGCGATCGTGAACCTGCACCACTTGCAGACCTAGCCCCAATTCGACTGCGACAGCCGCAGCTAGGCGAAGATGTCCACAACGTCGTCACATAGAGAAGGGTGGACCGCAGTCGACGGATGCGAACAGCAAGTGCACAGGCCAACGACGACGACGACGGCTTTGAGCCACGCGGAGCCGCATGCTTCAGCTTCAACATCCGTGACACAAAGATGCCCAAAGGCTTCAAGTTAACAGCGGAGACACCCAAGTATGACGGGAAGCAAGACCCCAGAGACTGGCTGGAGGACTACCTCATCGCGTGCAACTGTCAGGGGGGTACTTCGACTACAGCCATGCAGTACATCCAGTTGATGCTCACAGGATCTGCACGCGGGTGGCTCAACACTCAGCCCAGGGACGCTTTCAGCACCTGGGATGAGTTTAGGAACGCTTTCGTGAAGAGCTTTCTGGGGACATACGCAAGGCTAACAACCCTCATTGAGCTCCAGGCGTGCAAGCAGGGTCGAGACGAGCCACTCCGCTCGTACATCCAGCGGTGGACTTTGCTTCGCAACACCATGGACGGAGCCACCTCAGAAGACAGGGTAATGGACGCGTTCATGCACGGCGTTTACCGCCGCGACCTCCGTGAGGAGTTTGGTAGGCTTAGGCCGAGGAACATGATCGAGCTCATGCAGATAGCTAACCAGTGGGCAGATGGAGAAGACTCGGTCCGTGACGCACCACGATCTCCGAAACAAGAAGCGGGACCTAGCAACTGGCGAGAAGGGCGCCTGAAGAAGAAGCCGCGTTACGTCAGCAACGACTCGATCGAGTTAGTAGCGGCGGGATTCGAAACCCCCCGTGAGGATGAAAGACAGTACAACCAGGGCGGTGGAAGCAGTTACCGTGGTGAAGGAAGTCGCAAGCGCGAGTGGCGGAGACGCCCACTGACTGACGAAGAAGAGTTAGAACAACCCTGCAAGCATCATATGTTTAGGGACCCAGAGACAGGCAGGTGGGGATCCCGCCACCTATTGAAGGACTGCAGAAAGGCGCGTAAGATATACAGGGCGTTTGCACGAATAGTCCCTCAGAACGGACAGCATGACAACCAAGCGGCACCCGTGGCACAGCCAGCCGCACAGCTGGCTCTTCAGGCGCCGCCTGCTCCTCCAGTCGCCAACCCAGCGCAGGCAGCGCTGGCCTTCTACCCGCAGCAGCAACAGCAACCACAGCCACAGCCGCAGGATCCTGCCAACGTGTTCCCGGCAACACGTGGGCAGATTAACATGATACAGAAGGGACGTCCTTCCAACAGGACCCAGAAAATCATCACCCGCCAGGTCTACCAAGCACTCACCAATCCACCTGCAGTACCCGATTACCTGAGAGGCTCAGAAACAGCGATCACTTTCTCCAGAGCGGACCACCCGCCGGCGATACCACGACCCGGGCACGCTGCTCTGGTAGTCGAAGCTCAGATCGGGGAGTACACCTTGAAGAAGGTGTTCATGGATGGAGGCAGCGGTATCAATATCATCTTCGCCGACACTCTCAGAAGAATGAACAAGTCAACATCCAACCTGACGCCATCAGCGAATACTTTCCACGGCATAGTACCAGGGCAAGCAGTCACGCCCATGGGAACAATCACACTCGAGGTTATATTCGGCACACCCGAAAACTTCCAGCGAGCGGCGATTGACTTCGAGGTAGTCGACTGGAAGTCGCAATATCACGCCATACTAGGTCGTCCGACCTTTGCCAGGTTCATGGCAGTGCCCCACTACGCCTACCTCCTGCTCAAGATGCCGGGACCAAAGGGTGTCATCACGGTGAAAGGCGATTTCGACCGGTCTGATAGCTGCGACCGCGAGTTCAGCAGGATTTCTGAGTTCTTCGGGATGGACGAGCACCTGGAGATGATGGCAGTCGACAACGACAAGACTCTGTTCCCGCCACGGAAGAAATCATCCAAGGACTCGGCATTCAACACAAGCGACGACACAAGGGCCCATCAGGTACACCCGACGGACGCCGATAAGACAGTCAGGGTGTCATCAAGCCTGACTAGCGCATAGGAAAGCACGCTCGTCGAGTTCCTGCGCGAGAATTGGAAGATATTCGCTGGCAACCTTCTGACATGCCAGGTATACCAAGGGAACTCGCCGAGCACTCCTTACGCGTACACAAAGACGCTAGACCAGTCAAGCAAACCATGAGGCATTTCGCGGGTCCAAAGAGAGATGCCATCAACAAGGAGATTGACCGGCTACTTCACGCCAGATTCATTCGAGAGATAAAGGAGTCAGAGTGGGTAGCAAACCCGGTATTGGTGGAAAAGAAGAAGACGAAGAAACTCCGCATGTGCGTCGACTTCACCGCCATCAACAAATGCTGCCCCAAGGATCACTTTCCGCTCCCGCGGATTGATCAGATCGTCGATTCGACTGCAGGTTGCGCATGCCTATCCTTCCTGGATGCCTACTCCGGGTACCAGCAGATCAGGATGAAAGTCGAGGATCAGGAGAAGACGGCGTTCATCACACCACATGGTGTATTCTGTTACCAGATGATGCCCTTCAGGTTGAATAACGCTGGAGCCACATACCAGCGCACGATGCAGGCCTGCTTGAAGGAGCTCATAGGACAGATCGTCCAGGTCTACGTCGATGACATAGTCGTCACCACCCGCACAGAGGGCAGCCTCATCGACGACCTCCGCAAGGTCTTCGATGCGCTCAACAAGTACCAAATCAAGTTAAACCCAGACAAGTGCGTCTTCGGTGTCCCAGCCGGAGAATTACTGGGGTATCTTGTTTTCTGCGAGAGGAATCGAAGCCAACCCTGAGAAGGTGCAGAACATACTCGACATGCCTGCACCGACCAAGATTCATGAAGTACAACGCCTAGCCGGCAGAGTCGCAGCGCTCAGTCGGTTTATTAGTAAGTTGGGAGAAAAGGCCCTGCCCTTCTACCAACTGATGAAAAAGGCAGACAAGTTCGAGTGGACAGAGGAGGCACAAGATGCATTCGACAAACTGAAACAGACCCTCACAACCCCTTCAGTGCTGGTGGCACCACAGGAGAACGAGCCACTGTACCTGTATGTGGCGGCCACGAGTAGAGTGGTTAGTATCATACTCGTAGTCGAGCGGGAGGAAGAAGGAAAGAGCCACCCTGTTCAGCGACCCGTGTATTACCTCAGCGAGGTGCTAACTGATTCCAAGCAGCGGTACCCGCACTATCAGAAGCTAGCATACGGAGTCTTCATGACGTCCAGGAAAGTGGTACACTATTTCTCTGAGCACCCGATCACGGTGGTAAGCTCCTCTGCCCTATCCGACATTCTCACCAACCCGGCCGCGACAGGAAGAGTCACCAAGTGGGTTGTCGAGTTAGGGCCATGGGGGTTGAAGTATGTACACCCGAAGGCAATCAAGGCCCAGGTCCTCCCAGAGTTTACCACAGAATGGATAGAAGCACAACTGTCTGATGAGCCCGACTTGTCCAATGCATGGACAATGTATTTCGATGGATCCAAAAGTTCAACTCAGCCGGAGCAGGAGTCGTGCTCATCTCACCCAAAGGCGACAAGCTGAAGTATGTGCTGCAGATGAAATTCTCAACACCTTCCAACAACGAAGCAAAGTACGAAGCCCTGATCCACGGCATGCGGATGGCCAAGAACTGCGGCGCCACTCGCCTCATGATCTACGGCGACTCCTACCTTGTCGTATAGCAAACCATGAAGCAGTGTGATGCCATCGCTGACAACATGATAGCCTACAGGGAGCTGTACAATCAACTGGAAGGCCTCTTCGACGGCTGCGAACTGCGGCACATCGGCCGTGAAAGCAACGAAGAAGCTGACGCCCTGGCCAACCTAGGTTCGGATCGAGCTCCGGTGCCACCCGGATTCTTCCTCGAGTGCATCACACCGTGCTCAATCAAGGTCCGGCCCCCGCCAGGACCCTCTACATCGACAACAAGCACCGCCAACCCGCCAAGCACGGAGAAGGAGCTCATGGAGATAATGCTGGTCGAGCCCACGTGGACAAGCCCGTATCTGGCTTACATGCTGCACCAGCGGCTGCCGGAGAACCCAGTCGAAGCCAGGCGCATCGTCCGCCGTTCCAAAGGCTTCACCATCATCAATGGCGAGCTCTACAAGAGAAGCATCTCAGGAGTCCTCCAAAGGTGCATCGATCCAGCCGACGGCCAAGCTATCTTACTCGACATCCACGCCGGCATCTGCGGGCACCACGCAAGCAGTCGAGCACTGGTGGCCAAGGCCTTGCGAGCAGGGTTCTACTGGCCCACCGCAATGCAAGACGCAGAAGAACTGGTAAAAAAGTGCGTTGGCTGTCAGGAGTTCGCCAACAAGCCGCACGCACCATCGTCCGCACTGAAGACAATACCACTAGCATGGCCCTTCGCGCAATGGGGGCTCGACATGGTAGGTCCCTTCAAGAAATCCTCCCCAGGTGGGNAACCCAGACAAGTGCGTCTTCGGTCCCAGCCGGAGAATTACTGGGGTATCTTGTTTCTGCGAGAGGAATCGAAGCCAACCCTGAGAAGGTGCAGAACATACTCGACATGCCTGCACCGACCAAGCTTCATGAAGTACAACGCCTAGCCGGCAGAGTCGCAGCGCTCAGTCGGTTTATTAGTAAGTTGGGAGAAAAGGCCCTGCCCTTTTACCAACTGATGAAAAAGGCAGACAAGTTTGAGTGGACAGAGGAGGCACAAGATGCATTCGACAAACTGAAACAGACCCTCACAACCCCTCCAGTGCTGGTGGCACCACATGAGAACGAGCCACTGTACCTGTATGTGGCAGCCACGAGTAGAGTGGTTAGTACCGTACTCGTAGTCAAGCGGGAGGAAGAAGGAAAGAGCCACCCTGTTCAGCGACCCGTGTATTACCTCAGCGAGGTGCTAACTGATTCCAAGCAGCGGTACCCGCACTATCAGAAGCTAGCATACGGAGTCTTCATGACGTCCAGGAAAGTGGTACACTATTTCTCTGAGCACCCGATCACGGTGGTAAGCTCCTCTGCCCTATCC
Source organism: Puccinellia tenuiflora (assembly GCA_012064385.1). Classification (NCBI taxonomy): domain Eukaryota; kingdom Viridiplantae; phylum Streptophyta; class Magnoliopsida; order Poales; family Poaceae; genus Puccinellia; species Puccinellia tenuiflora. The sequence continues at coordinate 471,674 of QRDG01000275.1, forward strand.
GACATTCTCACCAACCCGGCCGCGACAGGAAGAGTCGCCAAGTGGGTTGTCGAGTTAGGGCCATGGGGGTTGAAGTATGTACACCCGAAGGCAATCAAGGCCCAGGTCCTCCCAGAGTTTACCGCAGAGTGGATAGAAGCACAACTGCCTGATGAGCCCGACTTGTCCAATGCATGGACAATGTATTTCGATGGATCCAAAAAGTTCAACTCAGCTGGAGCAGGAGTCGTACTCATCTCACCCAAAGGCGACAAGCTGAAGTACGTGTTGCAGATGAAATTCTCAACACCTTCCAACAACGAAGCAGAGTACGAAGCCCTGATCCACGGCATGCGGATGGCCAAGAACTGCGGCGCCACTCGCCTCATGATCTACGGCGACTCCTACCTTGTCGTACAGCAAACCATGAAGCAGTGCGATGCCATCGCTGACAACAAGAGAAGCCTACAGGGAGCTGTACAATCAACAGGAAGGCCTCTTCGACGGCTGCGAACTGCGGCACATCGGCCGCGAAAGCAACGAAGAAGCTGACGCCCTGGCCAACCTAGGTTCGGATCGAGCTCGGTGCCACCCGGAGTCTTCCTCGAGTGCATACACAGCGCTCAATCAAGGTCCGGCCCCCGCCGGGACCCTCTCCATCGACAACAAGCACCGCCAACCCGCCAAGCACGGAGAAAGGAGCTCATGGAGATACTGCTGGTCGAACCCACATGGACAAGCCCGTATCTGGCTTACATGCTGCACCAACGGCTGCCGGAGAACCCAGTCTGAAGCCAGGCGCATCGTCGCCGTTCCAAAGGCTTCACCATCATCAATGGCGAGCTCTACAAGAGAAGCATCTCAGGAATCCTCCAAAGGTGCATCGATCCAGCCGACGGCCAAGCTATCTTACTCGACATCCACGCCGGCATCTGCGGGCACCACGCAAGCAGTCGAGCACTGGTGGCCACTGGCCCACCGCAATGCAAGACGCAGAAGAACTGGTAAAAAAGTGCGTTGGCTGTCAGGAGTTCGCCAACAAGCCGCACGCACCAGCGTCCGCACTGAAGACAATACCACTCGCATGGCCCTTCGCGCAATGGGGGCTCGACATGGTAGGTCCCTTCAAGAAATCCTCCCCAGGTGGGCACACCCACCTCCTGGTGGCAGTCGACAAGTTCACGAAGTGGATCGAGGCGGTCCCAATCACAAGCTCAACTGCAACCTCAGCGGTCAACTTTATCAGGTCGATCATCTTCAGGTTCGGTGTGCCACACGGCATCATCACCGACAACGGGACGAACTTCACAGCCGAAGAATTCAGGGACTTTTGCTCTGAACAAGGCATCAAGCTCAGTTATGCATCCGTCTCGCACCCGCAGTCCAATGGGCAAGTCGAGAAAGCCAATGGCCTAGTCAGCAAGGCATAAAGAAGCGTCTGCGAGTACCATTGAAGCGAGCCGCAGGAGCCTGGGTGGAGGAGTTACCAAGTGTGCTGTGGAGCCTACACCACCACGCCAAACAGATCTACCCAGTATACACCATTCTTCATGGTGTACGGCGCCGAAGCAGTCCTGCCCTGCGACATCAAATTTGATGCTCCACGGGTGGTGGCATACGACGAGTCTGATGCAGAAGAAGCACTCGAAGATGACGTGGATACCCTGGATGAAGCACGCGACATCGCCCTCAGCCGCACAGCCGTGTACCAGCAAGACCAGCGCAACTACCATGGGCGACGACTGCGGCCTAGAGCATTCGTCCCAGGGGATCTGGTTCTCCGGCTCAAGCAGAAGAAGGTGCACAAGCTCGCCTCCCCATGGGAGGGTCCATACATTGTGACAGAGGCAATCGGCAATGGAGCTTACCGCCTGAAGGACTCGAAGACGGGGACAGTCTGCAGCAATCCGTGGAACGTGGCACAGCTACGCCGCTTCTACGCCTGATCGACCCCAACTTGTAAACTTCATCTTGTCAAGTAGCAGCAGGTTTCTCACGCACTCTTTCCCTCGCCAGGGTACCTAAGGGGACTGGAAGGGTTTTAACGAGGCGGCCTGTTTGCGAGAATCAATAAAGATATTTGAGAAAAGACTCATCATTTTTTCCTTTGCGAACAATCAACCTAAATCCTAGGCCGCCACTCGAACCACTCGGGGGCTCGCGCCATACAGGTCTAAGTCCAGCCTAGGCCGCCACTCGAGCCACTCGGGGGCTCGCGCCATACAGGTCAAAGTACAGCCTTGGCCGCCACTCGAATCACTCGGGGGCTGCGCCACACAGGCATAACTCGAAAATCCTAGGCCGCCACTCGAACCACTCGAGGGCTCGCGCCATACAGGTCTAAGTCCAGCCTAGGCCGCCACTCGAATCACTCGGGGGCTGCGCCACACAGGCATAACTCGAAAATCCTAGGCCGCCACTCGAACCACTCGGGGGCTCGCGCCATACAGGTCTAAGTCCAGCCTAGGCCGCCACTCGAATCACTCGTGAGCTGCGCCACACAGGCATAACCCGAAAATCCTAGGCCGCCACTCGAACCACTCGGGGGCTCGCGCCATACAGGTCTATGTCCAGCCTTGGCCGCCACTCGAATCACTCGGGGGCTGCGCCACATAGGCATAACCCGAAAATCCTAGGCCGCCACCCGAACCACTCGGGGGCTCGCGCCATCCATGTCAAAGTACAGCCTTGGCCGCCACTCGAATCACTCGGGGGCTGCGCCACACAGGCATAAACTCAAAATCATAGGCCGCCACTCGAATCACTCGGGGGCTCGCGCCATACAGGTCAAAGTTCAGCCTTGGCCGCCAATCGAATCACTCGGGGGCTGCGCCGCACAGGCATAACTCGAAAACACTAGGCCGCCACTCGAGCCACTCGGGGGCTGCGCCGCACATGCCTAACTCAAACATACCTAAGACGTCACCCGATTCACTCGGGGGCCGCTCCATACAGGTTTACAAGTGCAAAATCACACGTTATACATTCAGCGAATAACATCACATGGGCATACATACATGCATATTTATGTTACAATCTAACATTGTGCAACAACAGTTTGCCAGTCCTATTCTACAGGTTCATCCTTTGGCGCATCGAGTGGCCCTACAAGATGCTCACTATAACTCAGAACCTGTTGAATCATCCGACGCGCCGCTGCAAGAGTATCGGCGTAGTCATCTGCTCCAGGCAATCCATCAAGCACCCTGTCCAAGGGAAGATGAGGTCGGTGCATTCGAACGTATGCCAGTGCCACGTTCGCTCCGCCAACAAGTTGAGCAAGTACGACCTCTTTCATCGCCTTGCCCTCACGGTACATCTCCAGCAGCGCAGCCAGTCCAGTAGGCTGCTCGTTGTGCGGAAAGTACACTTTGTTGATCCGCATGAGGGTTCTCCTACAACCTTCCAAGAGCAAAGCAGCCCGCCAGGTTCGATCCAGCATCTTAGCCAGTATACTGCCTCTGGGTCTGTTCGACCAAAATGTACGCGCTTCGAGTGAGTCACCGGTGGCCTCTCTTTCCACCCGCTCGTCTACTCGACTCTGCTCGGCCTTCCAATCAGGATTCACATCTGCATCAAGACTCAACACTTAGAACAGCGAGAGCATGAAGAAGTCAAAGCTAAGCGCCAGAAAGCCAACCTTGCAGCTGTCGACTGATCAAGTCAATCTGGCCAAGAAGGAACTCCTCACGCGGGGATAACGGCGCAGCAGCCTGCGACTTCAAGCGTGCCAGCTCTGACTCGGCAACCTTCAGCTTCGACTCGAGCTCAACAATCTTGTTCCTATATAAGTCATAACTCGTTGATCATTTACGCTTCGCACAGGGGCTGCCGGAGCTTGACGATGGGTGTGACTAGGTGCAGCCGAAGAGGTGTCCTCATCCTCACCCGCACCAGTAGCTCCAGCAACCTCAGGAGCCTCGCCCACCTCAGACTGTCAAGTTCGACAATGTTAAACAAGGAAAGAAGGCACATCCAAGAATAAAAATGGCAGAAGACTCGAAGGCGCATATTCACATTTCAACATCAGCATGTTCACGGCCAAGGGACCCGCAAAATACACAAGTTCATTACAGACCAAATAAAAAGCAGAATCCTAGAGGAACAGAGTCTACATCGCAGATTCCGACTGGGAGCGGCCTTTCCTAGCAGCCATCTCCTTAGCCCTGGCAATTTTCTTCTCGAAGGTGGCTACCAGCGTTGCGGCCAGTTGACTCGCCCGCGCCTTCACACCACTCAGGGATGCGGTTCTGCCATCAGGCTTCCGGGGGAAGTCGCTGACAACCTTCTCAAAGTCACCTGCGACTTGATGACCAAGTAGGAGCTGGAAAGTGAGCTCTGAGCCGCGTACCGTCTGAGCACGCGTGTAGTCCGCTAGGGTGGTCGCCTCGCATTCAAACGGGGCCGCAAGCGCATCAACATCGGCCGGCGACGGCTGGTTGGGGAAGATGCTCCGATGCACACTCGCCAGGGCATCTTTCGACTTCTGCAGCGCCGCCGAAGATTGCTGCAGTGCAGTCGAAGCATACGCATGGGCGCGGTCAACGAAGCCAACAGCCGTCTCCAGGTCGACATTCTCACTGGAAGTCTCTTCTGGAGGAGCGCCTCCGCACGGCTCTGAACAACGAAGATGACCACACTTGTAACACATCAGAAGTCGACACAAGACAAAGTAGGCAATGAGCCGAGATACTTGCCTCCTTCGGGGGCTACTCCGGGTGCATTGGGAGCTACTGTTCTAGTCCGCAATCCGCGTACATTCTAGTCACGCCCATCTTCGGGGGCTACTCCCATCGGGAGCGCTGTTCGCGCACCCGATACAGATCTTGCGGACTGAGTCAAGAGGTACTTACATGCTCAAGCAATCCAGCGTCCACCGAGGTCGCATCAGCATTTTTCTTTGGCACGGAGGAAGTCGAAGCCTTCAAGGTCGGCGCATCACCCGCTGGTGGCTCTTCTTCGATCGTCGGTGCAGTCTGCTCGACCACGAGGGTGGAAGTATGCTCTACTTCGCGGGGAGAAGAACCAGCAGCGCCAGTACGGCCGCTGTGATAGGAGGGGTCAATTCAAGTACTCGCAAGTCAAAAAGCACACTCGGCGACAGAACAAGGTGATGGTTTCAAGACTAACCTGGTGACGTCCTGATCATCATCGCTGCTCAGGGAGACGGAAGGCATCCTTCCGAACCCAGTCGGCGGCGCAGAGCTAAGGGGAGGCACGACCAAGGGCTCTGTCGGGCCGCTCATGTGCCTGGCACCCGACGACGACTCGCTCGCCTCGTCCACGTCCTCCACCTCCACTTGCTTTGCGGGTGACGAAGCCGAAGCCGACTCGCCAATCCTTCGCCTTTGCCGCTTGTGCAGCGGCTCTTCGTCTTCATCATCCTCCTCCACCTCTTCGCTCGGAGAGTTGGCAGAAGGAAGTTCATCGTCATCCTCCTCGTCCTCCTTCACGACCTCTGTCTCAGCGTGAGGACCGTTCTCCATCAGCGGAGGAAGGCTAACAAAGCTGGAACGACCCTGTCAAAAAATTCGAGTCAAGCAATAAGATTCGAGTGAAGAAAACTCAAGACGAGCAAGGTTCAAGACACCTACCTCAGGCACAGGATTGTCGAGGCCATATGGCTGCACCGGGCACTTGACGCTGCATGTGTCTGTGGCTCGGAGGCTGGTGATGCTCCTCACCTTCGACTCGACTCCTTCGTCATCAAGTTCATCGCCGGATGCACGCGCCCACATTGGCTGGGCGCGGCGGCGGAGCGGCTGCACTCGGAGCCTGAAGAAGGTCGCGATGAGGTGCACCCCACCCGACTCGCGACCAAGGGTCTTCAGAAGTTCGCGGAGGAGCGCCAGCAGCGGCTTGGTCGCCTCCCTATCTTCCTTGGACAGCGGGTGCGCCCACACCTTCGTCTTCTGCAACGCGCGGTCAGCCGCGAAGTCGGGAAGGCCTTCTTGGTCGCACCTGACGTAGAACCACTTCCTCCGCCAATTCTGGACGGAGTCGGATTTCTTCATCTGGAAGAACGTGGTGTCGCCACGCACTTGGATGTTGAAGCCGCCGACTGGGTAGACCTGCTTCGACTTCCCAACGTTCTTGCGAACGAGGAACAGAGACTTCCAGAGAAGCCAGTTGGGAGAGATTCCCAAAAAGCACTCGCAGAGCACGATAAAGCTCGCGATGCTCAAGACGCTGTTGGGAGTCAGATCGTGGATCTGAATCCCATAAGAGAACATGAGACCACGAACAAAATCGTGGATGGGGAACCCGAAACCCCGTGGAAGGAACTCCACGAAGCAAACGCGTTCCCCATCGCGAGGAGAGGGGAGTACCTCCTTTCCCGGAGCGCGCACGGCCGCCTGGTCCGCCGGCGGCAGCAGCCCCTGCGCGGAGGCTCTCAAGATCGGCTTTCTTCACCGACGACTTCACCCAGTCGCCTTCCACCTTCTTAATGCCTGCATCGGCGGCGGCGGCGCCCTCGGTGGTCTTCGCTCGTTTCGAGCCCATCCTCGCTCGAGGGAATGGAGAAAGCTCGGGAAAACTGGGCGCAAGGACAGCAATGGCGGAGAAGATTGCGGAGATGGTGAGAGAATGAAGATGGAGTGAACTGTTTCACCGTCGCGGTGGAAAATATGTACCGCGGGGACGGTTCATCTAGGCCGTCCTCCGTGGAACGGTAATCGAGGACAACATCCGGCCGTCCACGTGTCGCGTGGAGAGGGCAACCATCACCGGCCACGCCGCCCACTTCACACGGGAATCAAGGCGTCATCATTATCCCGCGAAAGTTTCGCGCCCAACGGTCCAAATTCATCAGCGGCCGCTGTGACAGTGGGCCCACTTCGTCACGTCCCGTCGGGCGCAGAGTGTGCCAGGAAGCGTCATCACTGATGTCATCCCTGACGTCAATACGGAGTCGTATCAAGTAAGCCAACGATCCGGCAGAGCACTCGACAATCCATTCGAGTAAGACAAGTACGTAGTAAGCTTTACAAGCTGATGATACCCGAATTTATCATTCGAGTGGACGAACAATCAGTAAGCTTTAAGAGCTGAGTTTAAGCCACTTCAGTAGGCCATCAAGGCTGAGTACAGAGTAAGTCGAGCAAGGCCAGTTTTTGACTCGGGTATTTCGAGACATCTTCTTACTCCCATCGGGAGCGGGCTTTTTGACTAAAGAAAAATTGAGTTTAACCTCAATTGCAAGCAATTCAGATTAATCTCGGGGGCTACTCCCATCGGGAGCGTTGTTCGCGCACCCGATGACTAAGGACAACGGCAGTCGAAAGTTGGCGAATCAAGAAGATCATGCGGCACACCCGATGATTCAAGGCAAATACGCTCGAAGGTTGACTCATAAAGGAACCAGATGGCGTGCCCGGAGGAAGGAGTCCTTTACTCGACTCTGCGATTCGACTAAGCACTCGGGGGCTACTGTCGTGGGGCTACCTTTCGGGTACCCCACGGTGGTGGTACCTGGGTCACGCCAAGGGAAGCCCATTGAAGCCCATGAAGTGCCCCGTGAGGCCCAAGTAGCTGGTTAGATCGGTGATGAGACTTTCCTTATCCTGTAATGTGCAATCCGCACCGTCCACCCGAGACCTGGCCTGTGATATAAAGGCCAGGAGGGTGCGCCACCTAGGGCAAGAAACACACAGGCAAACCCTAGCGAGATTGCCATCTCGCCATTGTAGCCACCTCGATAATATCAGACAAGCAGGAGTAGGTCTTTACCTCATCTCGAGGGGCCGAACCTGGGTAAATTCGCCCCCTGTTAGCCATCGTGATCACCAACGTTCATCCTCTCCTCCCCTCAATCAACCCGGGGTACATAATCTTGGGAATTGCCGAGCCCCAACCTCGACACCTCCTTTTCGAGTGCATCTACATGAGACTCCAAGTCCTTATTGCGGTTACGCAAGTCCAGGTTTTCAGCAGCAGCAAGAGTGAATTTTTCTGCAGAGACGCACGCAGTTAGAAGGAAGTCCACCCATCAGTCGGGTAAAGGAAGAGGAGTAAGCGAAAGGCAAATTAACCCTGTGATCTCTCTAGCTTCTCTTGAGTGAGCTGGTTGCTGGTTTCCAAGTGAACGTACTCCTCCGCAATACTGATCATCTTGTGCACAAAGGGCTAAAAGAAAGACGTTAGTCGCTGTCCGATAGTACTCGAGAAGACCGGGCCCAACCGCACACAGTTGCACCCGGCCTCGGGGGCTACTGAGGACAGCATTTACAGAATCTTTAGAACAAAGAGCCGTCAAAGGGACTTACGTGCCCTTCACGATCGGAGAGCAGGTGCAAGGGCTTATCGGCAGGTCGAGATCCTGGAGGTGTAGCAGAAGATGAAGGAGGACTCGAAACGGTCTCCTTGCGTGGCGCACAGTCATCTGTTCTTTCCGGACGAAGAGAAGCAGCACACGCCGCAGGATCACTAGAGGGGTCAGCCCTAGCAAAGAATACAATAAGGCTCAAATTCAGTGAGACAGGAACAAAGGTACTCAAAGGAAAATTTCTCTCTTACTTGTCATCGTCGAGGTTGATTATAGGACTCCTGAAGATGTTCCAACGGGTAGACACTCGAGGTTTCTTGGACATGGGAGGAGGCGGTTTGTACGCCAAAGGAACCACATTTAGCACTTCTGCATCGTCTAGAGCAGCTGAGCCGGAAGCAGGAACTGAACTCGAAGTGGCGGCGGAAGCCAAGGGTACGCTGGAAGAAGTTTCCTTCCCCGCACCCTCGCTTTCGCAACCAGACTCGTGGCGCCTTTTCCGACGATTTTCCTCAGGGACGTGAGGGGGAGATTTGGTCTCTTCCTCATCCTCGGAAGCATCTTCAGTCGGATTTTCGGGATCTGAAGCAACCTCGGGCTCCTCCACCTCCGCTGAGGTCCTACCCGAAGGGCTTAGTGGATAAGACTGAGGAATGATATGCCCCTGAGTGCAAGGAACTTTCTTTAGTATCGAGTAAGATGAAGATGGAGCATTAGAGGGACATAATGAAACTCGAAGATTGGGTTACCTCTGGAAGAGGGTGTCCACTGCCAAATGGAGTTGCAACAGTTGGTTCAACGAAGGGATCATCCCTCTTAAGGTTAGTCACCTGGCGTACTCGGGACTCCAGATCGTCACTCGAGAGTTCTTCGGGTGACGTCCTCGTGGGATCTTGGAGACCAGAGTACATCCACATAGCGTGAGCCCTAGCCTGGAGGGGTTGGATGCGCCGTTTCAGAAAAGTCGAAATAAGTTGAATCCCCGTCAGCTCCCTGTCAGGTGCGCAACGAAGAGTGGCCACTTGGGACAACAGTTGATCAGCTTCAGTTTCTTCCGAAGGGGACAGTTCATGTTTCCAGCTCCTTCGGGGCTTCACTCGAGCTTGCAGGGAGAATTCAGGCACTCGCGATTCAGCGTCCACGGTGAGGTAGAACCATCGTTTCCTCCACCCTTGGACAAATTCGTTTAGCTTCAGGTCGAAGTACATGACATCGTTGCGAGTCTGGATACCGAACCCTCCGGTTGCCAGACTCTGGCGATTAACAGTGTGCTTCTTCACGAAGAATATGCGGCGCCATAGCCTCCAGTGCGGGTGCACGCCTAGGAAACACTCGCAAAGAGTGATGAAGCAGGCGATGTGAAGAACACTGTTCGGGGGAAGATCATGCAGTTGAATGCCGTACGCGCATAGCAGGCCTTGGACAAAGGGGTGAAGAGGAAACGACATCCCGCGCGTCAAGAAATCCAGGAACATCACGCGCTCGCCGGCACGGGGATTGGGGATTACCTCATTTCTGGCGCACCGTACTCTCCCACCATTCGTCGGCGGAAGGCGGCCGTCGGCCTGAAACCCGGCGAGATGTCGCTCGGAGATGCCGGAGGATTCCCAGTCCCCCTTCATCCTCTTCGGCGGTCCCGCGTCACTGCCGGAGGAGCCCTTCTTCCCTCTCACCATGGCGAAGAACTGGGGATTAACAAGACCGGCGAGGAGAAGAAGAAGAATTGCAGGAAGAAGAGCGAAGAGGAAGAAGTGGAGATGAAGAGGAAGAAATGGAGCTCTCCGCCCTCTTTCTTTTTATCTATGCCACAGAGAAAAATCACAACCGTAGATCGCGCGGTTGCCTTAATTGGCCCCGCATCAGGCCAACCACGTGTTGCTCCTAAAATCGACTGTCACTCCCACTACGCCGCCGACGCGAATAACGAGGGGGTCACTCCGGTTTTCGTGCAACGTGCGCTCGGTTCTCAGCTGGCTTACCGCAACGTTCGGTCAAAACTCTGATGACTGAGGTCAGTGACACGTCCCATCGCAAGCCCAGAGGTAGCGTCATCCATGACGTCACCAAACCTCCGACTCTTATTTTGCACTCCACACTTAAGGTTATGCATGGCCGGGCCCCAGTCGAATATGTCCTGGGCAGGTTCCACCCACTTACGGGTCGATGAACGCACTCGACAAGCTGCGTTTCCCAGATTGCCTCCGCGGTAACAAATCTCTGGATGCCACATTCATGACGTGAAGATAAGACCAAACAGACCCGCTCTGTTGGCCTGGGACTCGCCTCAGACTGCGAGTGCTCAGAAATATCCATGCCTACGGTGCGAAGAAAATCCCGACAGACGCGCTGGGTACCAAACACTTTGCAAGAATCGAGTCCTGTAAGGCCTCTGCGGCATGGGTTCGATTACGCTTGCCTATCCATGTTCGAGTCTGGGGACTCGAACCTGATGTAGCTTAGCACCGTTTTGCCCGAGTGTAGTTAACTGGACCCGATCCGTCGAGCGTTCCAGGCGTGCTATAGCAATATCCCCATTGGTCAGTATAAGAAGGAGAAAAGTGAGGTTCTGCTCCGATGTACTTCCGGACTCAGACAAGGATTTCAAGCAGGTTCTATGTCATACGAATGCAGGGTGCCGATCAAGTGAGCGAATTAGAGTCTCCACCCGATTCTACGAATCACCTGAAGACTCGGGGGCTACTGACATGGACATGGGTATCGGGTCCCACCTGTAAGGTACCCGGTATCGAGTACCTATTTTATTAGGTGATTTACTTAGGCAGAAAGGCTTGAGGCCCATGTAATTCGATGTACGGGCTCCCTGTTCAGCCCACTGGGCCTAGGGTTACTCCCTGTATCAGGACCCTACTCGGTCACGGACACCCGAGACCCAGCCTACTATAAAGGCTGGGAGGAGCCGCCGGGTAGGGCAAGAAGAGATAGATTACATCGCCATCACCTCCACGTTGTAACCCTCGAGATCCAGCAAGAGAATACAGATCCCATCTTACCGGAGTCTTTAACTCCGGTGAAGCTCTGTTATTTTTGTTAGCCGCCGGTGTCCCCTACGCTATGATGTTCTACAAAAACCCAAGTCCCTCACAAAGGGGCACTGCCGAGGTGATCCCTCGACAGCGTGTGTCCGATGGGATGTCGTGGTCTTCTCCTTGTAGGTGATCCAGCTGGCAGGTGGCGTTGGGCTGGTCCGGCTGAAGGATCCGGCTGGATTCGTCCAGTCGTAGCCACGCCGCCCTGTCGGCGGCCCTGGCCGGCTTGGGAGCAGCCGGCGTTGAGCCGGTCCGGCTGAAAGATCCAGCCGGATTGCCTTGAAATCTTGTCCTGTAAACGGTTATGAACACCCGGGGGTCGTCCCCCGATACAATATGCGGACCAACCTTGTCAGGGACACACAAGGCTGGTCAGCCGAATTGAATGCCGAGTGACGAGACCGGTCATCTTAACTAAAGACGTGGAGCGGTTTCCTTGGCAGGCGCATGCGGTGCATTGTTTCGCCTTTGTCGCTGGCGTTAATGCACGTGAGGTTGCGCGACCTCATATGGGAGCACCGTCGACGCCTCACGCCGGAGCAGCTCATGGACCTTGAGTACGACAAGAACATCCGAGTTCACCGGCCATCCTCACGGCGGAGCGTCAAGCGGCAGTCGATCACATCAACGGGCTGACGAGGCCGAAGAGGTTGAACCGGCGCGAGCAGGGTCATGTGTGGCGGGACAAGAGCCTCTACGATATCCTTGCATTGTACGGGTCGTTGCCGCAGATTTCGTTGGTAGCTTGTCGTCGCGATCCTCCCCCTCCCGCGAGTCCCGCTCTCACACGCCGGCTTCCCTCGTCGTCCCAAGTAGGAGCATGCCTCGCTGTGGAATGCTTCTTCATCACGCGATGCTGCCCCCCTCCTCGTCCACAAAAAGGAGCAGACCTCATCATGGGTCCTTTTTCATCGCACCGAGGCCCCCTCGTCCCCAAAAGGAGTCGTACAAAGCCACCCTGCGGCGGCGAGTGGAGGCGGCATCGTTATCTAGGAGCCGTAGCCATCGCCGTCGCGGGACCGGCTGCTTCTCGGTCACAAAAAGACGAAGAAGTAGCATGCGGTGTCGGCGCCGAAGAAGGAGGAGGGGGAGGATGACGAACCCAACATCATCTCAAACTCATCAAGTAGTTGTCGTTCAACACGATACAGTTGGCCGACCCCAAGTTCGCTTACGTGTGGTTTCGTCGGAATACGGCATCCACACGATCCCGGCGACGAGGCCGGGCCCTAGCGGAGGCGTCGGTGACAACGACGGGCTCAGACTACTCGGTCTACGATCGCTTCTACGACAGACACTACTACTGTTTAGTTTAGTTTAACTTCAAATTTCATTCAAATCTATAAAATTTCTAAATTTGAATGAAATTCACCGGTTCAATTTGTTTTTTATTTATAAGTTTTTGAAAAAAATAGAACCGTCTTTGAGATGGTCTGAGTAACTAACATAAGAGGTATGCGAGTTAATTGCAAAAAACCACCACAATTGGGGCAACGTTTGCAAAAAACCACCGGGATTCAAATTTTTGGCAAAAAACCACCGAGATTGAGTCATGGTGTGGCAAAAAACACTGATCCGTCAGTTTAGCAGTGTTAACGATCTTTCTGACCAGTGGGGCCCACTTTAAATGCTGACGTGGCACCAAAACTTGACGCTGTTTGACAGAACCGTTAAAATAGACATGTATGTGCCTTCACCTACACTCTCTCATGGGCATTTTGTCAAACACCTCCTGTGCACACACCTCACTCCTCCATACCACTGTTAGCTGCTCGTCCACGCGTGCGGGGCTGGCGGCGTGGTGTTGAGCAGCTTGCCAGGTGCTACGCGTGCGGAGTAGCTTGCAGGACGCGGGAGTGCGGCGCACAGCTCGGCACCTCGCCTGGGAGGACGGCAATGGGACGCGGTGGTGCGGCGCACAACTTGGGAGCTTGTCCGGGAGCATGGCGGTGCGGCGCTCGCGCACATGTGCGGAGCCATTGCCGAGCGCACATACCGGCCAGAGGTGGCGGCGGCGCGAGGCTGCTGGACTGGTCTACGGCCAGGCGCGAGAACGGGGGATCTCTGGCCAGCCGTAGTCGAGGAGCTCCGACCAGGGGCGTCGTGGGCGAGCTGCGGCCAGATGCAGTTCGAGTAGGTTCGGCCATGGGGCGGGATAGCTCCGGTCACGGCTATGGCGCGGTTGAGGAGGCCCGGCCAGCGGCGGGCACGGACAAGCTCCGGCCACGACCATGGCGCGGGCGAGCTCCAGCCATGGCCATACGCGTCGTGGAGGTCCGGCCAGCAGAGGGCGCGGGCGAGCTCCATCCACGGCCATGGCGCGGTGGCGGGGACGGAGGTGCCATCTCACGCTCACCGGCAGAGGGGCTGGAGCACACCAGGTGCTTGACGTAATGTGCATAAGAGAGAATGCTTTTGCACTGACGTGTACTAGTGGGTCCTACATCTTCTTTTAACGGTTCAGTCAAAGGTGTGAAGATTTGAGCCCACGTTGTCACTTATAGCGGGTCCCACTGGTCAGAACGGTGTTAACATAAGATTACGCAATAATCAGTGTTTTTTGCAACACCCTGACTCAATCTTGGTGGTTCTTTGCCAAAAATTTGAATCCCGGTGGTTTTTTGCAAACGTTGCCCTAATTGTGGTGATTTCTTGCAATTAACTCGAGGTATGCTGACAAATACCAGCAGTTGGATGCTTGTACATGAATAGGCTCCTGAATTTTCCATTCTGGACGGATGCTGATATCAAGAAACTTTTGTTTTTCCTTTAAGGCTACGGCTTCGTATGAGGTTTCGAGAATCAGCAGCCATCGAACTGTTGCGCCACGCGGAGGCCACGTTGCATACATGTATGTCCTCCTCGTCTCTAACGTGGAGCAAGAAGAAGGTGAATCGGAAGTTGTTGCGAAATGGTTCGCTCTTATCTTCGTCGGAGCTTGCTACTTTCGGAACGGTGTGTCGGCAAGCCGGCGGAGGCAAACCACAGCGTTGTTCGGATCCGAAATGCGGTCGCAATCCGATCCCTTCCTCGGCCGCCTCAAACGACGACACGACTGAATGTGCTTGTATCTTTCCGCCCAGTGTTCATTCAGGTTTGTTCCTTCATGCAGGCCGTACAGTACAGGCCCCAGATAGCTTCAACAGGGCTGCTGTGCGTGTCAGCTAGGCTAGATTCAGTGTGGCCGTGCAGCAACTTGTCAAGATGTTGGGCATAATAGTGACCATAAGCAACTTGTGAAGATGCTAGATTGCTCTCGCATGACGAGGATGCTACTAGGAAACACATTTAGGCTTTATTTACTAGTGGTCTATTTTCATCCAAGAAGATTGTGGATGGGAGGGGATTTGGTGAACGTTTTTCTTTCACCAAATCCTCTTAAATCACTATAAATATGTTTCCACTACAATATATTAGTATGATGTTGTGTTTTAATCTACACAAAAATAAGGTGCTTCGTGGGGGATTTTTCCATCCAAACCCGGCTTAGTAAGCAGGCCAATACCGATTTTTTGGGATTCTGAATAATCCCATCCAATTCCCTGCAATACATTTCGAATGCCCTATAACGAAACAAGGTCTTAGTTAATTGGCCGGTTGTTTGCAACCTACTGATCAAGGGGGTCTATGTGTGGTAGATTTAAAATAATGAATATTTGTCTTTGGAGTAAGTGGATCTAAAAAATGGAAACTTTTGAGTTAATTGGCAACAGATTTTGACGAATACGTATTGTAGACAAGGAACTTTTTCACAGGTAAAAAGTAGACCAGGTCAATCTCCCCTTTATGCATGGTTTAATGAAAGTTAGGTCGTTTTATTATAGATTTTATAAACGAGTATTAGGAAATGGTAGAAGAATCCAGTTTTGGGTGGACTACTAGTTAAGTAATAAGCCTTTATGTAAATAATTTCATATAGTGTTTGATCTTACATTTTACAAGAATATTTTAATGTCTCAGGTTTTTACTGAAGGTTGGAATTGCTTGAAGTTCAGGAAAGTTATTTGGGGGAAGACCTGACTTTAGAGAGAGCTTAAATCTATGTGTGTAAATATTAGATTGACCGAGGAGAGAGATAGCTATGGATGGATGTATACTAAGTCTGGTAAATTTTTCAGTAAACTCAATGTAGGTGGTATTGAAGATTAGCCAAGTTAAATGTTTCTGCAGAAAACATGGTTTATTAAAGTATCTATGAAGATTAAGATTTTCTTGTGACTAGCTTTTCAAAATAGCATTCTTACTAGGAATAACCCGAGTAAAATGGGATGGAAGGGTTGCGAGAAATGTTTATTTTGTGATGCTAAAGAATCAGTAAATCATCTTTTCCTTGAATGTGCTTTAGCTAGATATATCTGGTGTGTGGTTAAATGTGCTTTTGATATAGATTTAAATGGAAACTCAGTGGGGGAATTAGTTACATGGCTTAATCAGATTAAAGTAAGTTGTAGAAAGGTAGTAGTAGTAGTTGGTTTGGCTTCTGTACTTAGGTCTATGTACAAAAGTAGGAATGTTGCATGCTTCCAGGATATTTTTTCCCTTGATCCAGTAAAAGTTGTCAATCAGGTTGCTCACCGGTTGTTTTCCTGGGATGGTCTTCACAAACCAAGTTCACAGAAATGCGACGCTGAGAGGTAAAAAGAGTTCAACATGTGACGTCTGAGATCTATAACAGAACCAAAGGATGGGCGCGGCTGACCAGAAGACTTGCATGAAGCTTTTGGAAAGTTTGGGCGTATACCTGTGAGGGTAAAGGAAAGGAGTAAAAATCTGTAATATTTTGGCAAATTTCTGATGATCTGGGAGATTCTGAAATTCTGTGAAATCTCTGGCTTTTTTGTTGGTTCAGTTTTAGTTTTGGGTGGTGCAGTTTTCATGCTTTCTTTGGTAGCGCCGAGCGAGGTTTATTGACCGTTGTTGTATTGTTGTTTCGTTTCATCAAAATTGGGGAAGACCCCTATATTCGCACAGGGATATTGACCATAAGCAAGATAAGTTTTATTTTTATTGTTGGATAACAACTTATGAAGGAATGCGAAGACATAGAAATGGAGGAAAACGAAAATGGGAAGAGGATAGACGTGTCGTTTCAGCTCATAGTTGCAAATGCAACCGCTGAGAGAAAACACATTTAAAACGCAAATACATTACTAGTGAAAAGGGGGGAAAGCAGGCCAAGCTATCTATCCGCTTACCCACTTTTCACATATCAAATCCACATAAAGATGGTCAGATGTTTTTTTGAATGTTAGCTGGAAAGCTGCTAAATCCACCTCTAAAAAGATGCCCACAAGAGGAATGTCATCGTGGAGACTAGATCTAGGATTTCCGCCTAAAGCATGTCGAGAAGCGAGGTGAGAGCTTCTTATCGACAAGTGCCCACAAGCCGCTTATCAGGCCCTTCCGCTGCACCTGTCTCCATGGCTAGAGGCCAACATGACCTCAAAAAGTCTTGGCCATGGGAAACCCGGCCCGGCCTAACCAGGCCCGAATTTCTAGGTATGGGCCTGTTTTGAGCCTATTCATGCCTGTGGACTGGGCCTAGGCCTATGTTTTGAGCCTGAAGGATTGGTCCGACCGGGCTAGGACTTCACATATGGACGAAGGAAGAGGCCCGGTCCAACACGCGAGACCCATCTCTACTTTCCGTCGGTGGGCCGGGGTTGGACTTGAATTCTAGGCCCAACAGCAAGGCCAGGTCTAGGTTTTCTGCCACGGGCATGGCTAGGACTAACCGCCAATTCCTATTTGCCGCCTTCTGCGGCAAAATTACGTCTTGCCGCACACTTCTGGTGGTCTCCGGCGTACCTGTTTGGTCTTTATGGGCCCGGCCCATTATTCCTTTCATTGCATCGCCTCCTACAGCTTCCTCCCTCTTTCATTCATTCGCGTGTCTCTGTCCGAAAGCTCCAGTTTCCTCCCTTCTTCTTCCGCAGTTCTAGACTTTCGCGGCGGCGATTGAGGTATTTCCTTACTGCGTTTGTCGCCGGCGATGGCGACGGAAGATTCGTTCCTGCTCCTCCCCCCCCCCCCCCCTCACGCCTCCCGTACTGACATCCATGTCTCTTCCGGACCAAATCGGCATATGTTTTCGCTGTTCTAGGGTTTGTATGCGATGATGTAATTCTTTATCTAGTTTTGAGATCTATGTTGATATCCCCTGTCGTGGTAGTCGCGGTATGAGCGTGTGGTAGCTTCTAGGGTTCGGATTTTTCCAGGGTTTCTCTCATTTTTGCACAGATCTGCGAGGTAATTTCATCGGGGGAGGGTTTGCATGTATGATGATATTATCCACTATATGTAGTTCAAATTACTGCCTCTCTTATGAAGTTTCTGTTAGATAATATGGTGGATGCAGTCCCTCGATGCAAGCCAACTATAAAATCTCGGTTCTCAACACTTAGGTTTCGTAAAGTTGTGAAGCAATTTAATCCAATTCAGTTTGGTCATATAGAAAATCATAACATGTCACACATGTTGGATGCACCTGATCATTTGATGATTCCTATGGATTTTCTTCAGTGGTTAGTGGACCACACCTTTTATGGTGGCTCACGGTCGTACTTCTTCAAGCATAAAGATAAACAAATTTTCTTCACTAAGGATATTGTTGATAAGGTTTTTGGTTTTCAACGTGGAACTGTCCCGTTTGTTTTGGATAGCAAAGATGCTGAGGCAGCCTCAGAAGTAGAATTTCTTCGCAGCCAATATCTTGATGGTTCTAATATACCAGTTAGCAAGGTTGAGTCTGTCATGCTTGGTTCTAATGATGAGAGAGTGTTCTTGTGGAGCTTCACTTTATTCTACATCACTACTGTTCTATGCCCTTCAACATATAACTTTGTGAATCCAAAGTACTTGTTCTCTTTGAGGGATAGGGATATCTTGCTTGTTGAATATCTTGATTTTGGATTCCTCTGTCTTAACAATTTATTTGAAGAGATTTATAGTTGGAAGGACAAAATCTTCAACAGTACTCTTGATTACAACAGAATTTCGTGGATTGGTGGCTGCCTTCCACTGTTGGGAGTACGTGTGATGTTACAGTTTCATTATATATCCGTATCTGGTTTGGTTTTTTATGGACCGTATTTTAATGTTTAGTGTGTTTTTTCCTTTTTTGCAGGTTGTTTACATGGACTTCATTGATTTCAATGGTAACTCTGGCTCCATTGATTATCGTCTGCCAAGGATGGCTCATATCAAGAATGCAGACTTTAAACATCTTATCCGTGTAGACCGCAAGATTACGTCGCGCAAAGCTTATGGTGTTCTTCCTGTATGTATTAGTTTATATTTTTTTGTTTATTTTTTGTCGTTGTTATATGCACAATCGAAAAAATAATATTTGAAACCAAAAAATAGTAACATTTTGCTAGTATCTTTCTATCAGTTCAGAGATATCTCTCTCACCCCATACGGTGTTTCCTTGATGGTTTGGGTGCCTCCTGCTGTCCAGTTACCAGAACTTGTCTTCGTTGCTCCATACAGGGTAGGATGGTTCCTTTTTTTTTTAGTTTTTGTCTCTCTTGTCTAACATTATGCTTCTCTTGGATACTTATGTTTTCTTCAACTACATCATCAGGGTACCATAATTACTCATACAAATGTTGGCATTTTCAATGATGAACCGGAGGCTTTTTCTGAACCACTATCAGATGGTTCTGCTGACAACATGGATTGGAGCCCTACTCATTCTATTGCATCTGGTAGCACTGATCATCCTGTTGTTGCTGATAGTCTAGCTACAGTTCAGATCCATGATTCTCCTGTTGTTGCTGATAGCCCAAGTATAATTCAGCTCAGTGAATCCCCGAATGATGCTCAAAGATCAAATAGGTACGTGATGGCTGATCGTGCTCGCTTTTCGTGTGAGATCAAGTACTCCCCGAGATCGATGCTTCTTTATTTTTTTGTTGCTGATGATAGCCCTTTTTTTTGCCAGGGGTCGTGCTCGTTCTGTTGATGTTCAGAGGTCAAATAATGCTGAGATCACGGCTTCTTTTGCTGATGATGAGAGCATACCTATTGCCAGGAGTCGTGCTCCTTCTGTTCACACACCATTGGAAGTTAGTAACACATCTTTTTTATTTTTTGATGAGAGCATACATTATGGTTTTTATTAATTTTTCTGTTCTACTAGTGTTTTTTGATTTTCAATATGTGTTTTACAATGCTTATTAGTTCATCCAATGGGAAATTCAAGCAACATTGGCGATGGTTTACTAAATATAGCAATGGCATATGGAGAGCTCCCTGACATTGACACACTTAGTATGGCTGAAGGTCTGTTTTTAGTGCCCATTTTTTATGTCTTTTTCTATGTATGGTTCTCCTGGAGTTTTCTCAAACCTGAATGTTTGTTTTAATGTTCATTGTTTGACAGATAATGCAAACCCTGATATCAACAATGCGGCTGAACCAATTAAGACACCAAAAGGCAGCGTGGGGGCTTCTGGAGGTACATGTTATTTTTTGTTTTCAAATTCTTATGTATTTTTCTTTCATTCAACTTGGTATCAAGTTTAATAAAACATTTTTTACGTACTGCAGTTGGTGAACCTATTGTGAGCTAGGGCACTTTCGACAAGACGAATAGGAAAAAATGGGCTGTAAAAACCAATTCTCCTGACCTATGTATTTCAAAATTGGCTATAAATTCTCATGTCGAGGCTTACTATGCAAAATTCATGAGGGACAAACAGAGTTTCACTCAGCAAGATTCGTAAGTGTCACTTGTTTTTTCTATTGCTGTTTGTCTGAATCCAATCTTTTTTGTTTGGTTGCTATATAATATATTTCCTAGTTTTTGCTGGCAACCAGATCTAGTTTCATCTTGTATCCTTTTGCATTTCAATGTTCATTGACATTGAGGGTTGCCCCGTCAGTTATGAAACGTTTGTATCTTCATTCAAACTGCGAGGGAATGTTGCTGATGATGTGATGATTGCACATGCTCATGTCTACAACGAAGAAGCTAAGATCTTTGCATTGAAAAAACCTTTTATGAAAAAGTACATGTTCAGCAGTTTCATTGCTGTAAGTGTCACCACTCTTTATATTTTTCTTCTTTTTTATTTGTGATTGCCTTTTTGTTTCTTTTGTTATCATATATTGTTTCTTCATTACCAGGCAAAGTTGATGCAAGATCCACAGAATTTCGACAAGAAATCTGTTGTTGCAGAATTTACAAAGATTTGTCATGACATTGACATTGCCAAATTTGATCTTGTATGTGTACATAGATTAACCATTATAGTTTTATTTTTATCTGCTCTCAATGTATGTTCGTTGATAGTAAATTATATTTCTTTTTTGTTTCTGCTTTTTCAAAACAGCTCTACTTCCCAAGTGTGCTAGCTAATCATTGGTTGCTGGAATGTGTTAATAATCTGTTTGGGTCAGTCAACTTTTTCTACCCCGCTTGCATGACCAATGAAAATACCAAACATCAGCTTCTCCAGAATTTGGTATGAACTAATCAAGCAGAATCATGTTTTATAGCTAATCATTTGGGTGCTGGCATGTTTATGGCTTCTATGGCTACCTTTTTTACCTTTCATTTGTGTCACAGGTTTGCAATCTTAGCACGGTATTCAAGGAGATCAACTTATGTTGCAGAGATTTGGAAACTTTTAAGAAATCTACTCCACCTGACTACCCAGCGCACTCACTTCTGTATGTGTTTTAATATTTTTTTGGCATCAAGCATCTGTGCATCTTGTTTCTTCTACTGGCATCAAGCATCTCTTATGTATAACAACTCTCACTTCCTTTTTCTGTTCTGTAGGCATGGCTGTGGGCTTTATGTCATGATGTATGCAGAAATTTGGAATGGGAAGATCATGAAGCATTTCACAAAGGTTTTCTTCTTTCTATATGTTTTTTCTGTACTTACTATGCTAAGAAAAATTACTTTCTTTTTTGCTATATATTCTTTTCATGTTGCTTCTAACTATGATTCTGCAGGACATAATCCCAAAATACAGGATGGTGAAGGCATACAACATGCACTGCTCAAGCCTGAATAAGAACCAGTTACAAATTCCAGAGGAGATCAAGAAGCACAATAAGCTATAGTGTTTGTGGGTGTGATAGGAACATATATTTCTTGTCTTTTTCTCACTCTGTACTCGACCTAGAGGGATCCTATGATACATTCAGATCATGTAGCAGTACTTTTTTTGGCACCCTAGATACAAACCATTGTTTTGTTGTCGTCACTCTCTGATGTTCTATAAGAATGTTGGTTCAAAATGTGTTAACTTTTGATATCTATATATTTTATCTGGTTCAGAATGATGTTCTATATTTCTTTAATGAAATTTTTATCTAGTAGGTGAAATTGAAGCTATATATTTTAATGGCAATTACGGTCTCTTTTTTTTGGCTCACCCAATGACCCCAAACATTTCGGGGATGAAATTTTTTCAGAATGCAATCGTATAAGTTTTATGTGTTATTTTGGTCAAGAAGCTATTTTTATTCATGTTTGATCAGAACGAAAGATTTTATGTTCAAACACTATTCAAAATGGTTCATATTTTTCATCCACTAGTTTTTGCACCGAGATTTTATATATAAATAGTTCATACCAATTTTTTGTTTTACCAATTTTTTTTGCTCTTATAAATCTATTTATACACAAAATAGGTAATAAAATTCGTTCATCCACCGTTTATTTCGACAATTGTCTCTCTAGCTCATTCACTTCCACAATACCATGACCCTTATGTTTTTTGGATTTTCAATAATCGTTCAACCAATTCTCTCGTTCATTTTTTTCTGTTCATATCTAGTATTGTTCATGCCAATTTTCTGTTCACACCCCTATATTTTTTTCGAAAAAATAAAATATTCATAGATTTTATGTTCATCCGCTATATGTTTTACACCCTTTCCATTCAACCTTTTTTTAGCACTTGGTATACAAAAAATAGTTCATACTTTGGTTTCTGTTCACACCCCTACATTTTGGTTTTCAAAAAATCGTTCAACCAATTTTATGGATTTAAAAAACCGTTCAACCAATTTTATGTTCATATACAAAATAGTTCATAATAAAATATATAAATGCGCATTTATGCTTTCTATTCAACCTTTTTTCACATTTTGGTTTTTCAAAATTTGTTCAACCTATTTTTCCGTTCATATACAAAAATAGTTCATACTATGGTTTTCTGTTCATACACCTTTTTTCGGTTTAAAAAAATAAATGTTCATGTATATTTTCTGTTCACTCCTATTTTTTTTGGTTCTTACTTTGGTTTCTGTTCATACCCCTATATTTTGGTTTTCAAAAATCGTCCAACCAATTTTCTGTTCATATAAAAAATAGTTCTAGCTACGTTTTTCGTTCTCACACATGTATTATTTGTTCTGTTCACCCCTATTATTTTCATAACTTTTTTCCACTCAATATAGGCCATACTTGGTTTATGTTACTTTTTTCCGCTCAATATAGGCCATACTTGGTTTATGTTCACACTACTATGTGTTGGATTTCAAAAATCGTTCAACCAAATTTCTGTTCATATACAAAAATAGTCCATATTTAAGGTTTCTTTATCTGAACAATTTTTTTGATTTAAAAAACCGTTCAAACAATTCTATGTTCATATACAAAATATTTCATAATAAAATATATAAATGCGCATTTATGTTTTTGTTCATGTATATTTTATGTTCACTCCTATTTTTTTGGTTCTTACTTTGGTTTCTGTTCACACCCCTACATTTTGGTTTTCAAAAAATCGTTAAACCAATTTTATGTTCATATAAAAAGATAGTCCATGTAAGGGTTTCTTTTTCTCATACCTATATATTTTTCTGTTCATATATATTTTCTATTCACACCTATTTTTTGGTTCATACTTTGGTTTCTGTTCATACCCCTATATTTTTTGGTTTTCAAAATTTGTTCAACCAATTTTCTGTTCATTTGCAAAATTAGTTCTAGCTACGTTTTTCGTTCTCACACATGTATTATTTGTTCTGTTCACCCCTATTATTTTATAACTATTTTCCGCTCAATATAGGCCATACTTGGTTTCTGTTCACACTACTATGTGTTGGATTTCTTAAATCGTTCAACAAAATTTCTGTTCATATACAAAAATAGTTCATATTTAAGTTTTCTCTATCTGAACTATTTTTTTCAAAAATCGTTCAACCATATTTTCTGTTTCACACCCTACTTTTTACATCTTTTTTCTTTTAAAATTTTTTTATACTTATTTTCTGTTCAAAATAGTTCGTACTAAAATTTATAAATGCTCATATATATTTTTCTATTCACTGCTATATGTTTGCAATTTTTTCGTTCAACTTTTTTCACATTATTTCATACTAGGGTTTTCTGTTCATACACCTTTTTTTGTTTTTAAAAATATAAACGTTCATGTATATTTTTCCGTTCAAAATAGGTCATACTTGGTTTCTGTTCACACCACTACGTGTTTGATTTCAAAAATCCTTCAACCAAATTTTTGTTCTATTATTTTCTGTTCATATATTGGTTTCTGTTCATATATAGGTTTCTGTTCACACCACTATGTGTTGGATTTCAAAAATCGATCAACCATATTTTCTGTTCATATAAATTTTCTATTCACACCATATTTTCACATCTTTTTCTTTTAAATTTTTCATACTTATTTTCTGTTTAACTATGATTTTTTGTATTTTAAAAACCGTTCAACCAATTTTATGGTCATATACAAAATAGTTCATAATAAAATATATAAATGCGCATTTATGTTTTTCTGTTCACCACTATATGTTTTTTTCGTTCATATATAAAAATAGTTCATACTATGGTTTCTGTTCATACACCTTTTTCGAATTTAATAAATAAAAAGTTCATGTATATTTTCTGTTCACTCCTATTTTTTTTGTTCTTACTTTTGGTTTCTGTTCATACCCCAATATTTTGGTTTTCAAAAATCGTTCAACCAATTTTCTGTTCATATAAAAAATAGTTCTAGCTACGTTTTTCGTTCTCACACATGTATTATTTGTTCTGTTCACCCCTATTATTTTTATAACTATTTTCCGCTCAATATAGGCCATACTTGGTTTATGTTCACACTACTATGTGTTGGATTTCAAAAATCGTTCAACCAAATTTCTATTCATATACAAAAATGTGTCCATATTTAAGTTTTCTTTATCAGAACTATTTTTTTCAAAAATCGTTCAACCATATTTTCTGTTTCCAAACCTACTTTTTACATCTTTTTCTTTTAAAATTTTTCATACTTATTTTCTATTCAAAATAGTTCGTACTAAAATATATAAATGCTCATATATATTTTTCTATTCACCGCTATATGTTTGCAATTTTTTTCGTTCAACTTTTTTCACATTTTTTTGGTTCAACCTATTTTTATGTTCATATACAAAAATAGTTCATACTAGGGTTTTCTGTTCATACACCTTTTTTTGTTTTTAAAAATATAAACGTTCATGTATATTTTTCCGTTCAAAATAGGTCATACTTGGTTTCTGTTCACACCACTACGTGTTTGATTTCAAAATCCTTCAACCAAATTTCTGTTCTATTATTTTCTGTTCATATATAGGTTTCTGTTCACACCACTATGTGTTGGATTTCAAAAATCGTTCAACCATATTTTATGTTCATATATATTTTCTATTCACACCATATTTTTCACATCTTTTTCTTTTATTTTTTTCATACTTATTTTCTGTTTAACTACGATTTTTTGGATTTAAAAAACCGTTCAACCAATTTTATGTTCATATACAAAATAGTTCATAATAAAATATATAAATGCGCATTTATTTTTTCTGTTCACCACTATATGTTTGCACCTTTTTTGTTCAACCTTTTTTCACATTTTGGTTTTTCAAAATTTGTTCAACCTATTTTTTCGTTCATATACAAAAATAGTTCATACTATGGTTTTCTGTTCATACACCTTTTTTCGGTTTTAAAAAATAAAACGTTCATGTATATTTTCTGTTCACTCCTATTTTTTTGGTTCTTACTTTTGGTTTCTGTTCATACCCCTATATTTTGGTTTTCAAAAATCGTTCAACCAATTTTCTGTTCATATAAAAAATAGTTCTAGCTACGTTTTTCGTTCTCACACATGTATTATTTGTTCTGTTCACCCCTATTATTTTTATAACTATTTTCCGCTCAATATAGGCCATACTTGGTTTATGTTCACACTACTATGTGTTGGATTTCAAAAATCGTTCAACCAAATTTCTGTTCATATACAAAAATGTGTCCATATTTAAGTTTTCTCTATCTAAACTATTTTTTTCAAAAATCGTTCAACCATATTTTCTGTTTCACACCCTACTTTTTACATCCTTTTTCTTTTAAATTCTTTTCATACTTATTTTCTGTTCAACTACAATTTTTCGATTTCAAAAATCCTTCAACCAATTTTTATGTTCATATACAAAATAGTTCATAATAAAATATATAAATGCGCATTTATTTTTTCTGTTCACTTATCTTTGTTTGCACCTTTCTCGTTCAACCTTTTTTCACATTTTGGTTTTTCAAAATTTGTTCAACCTATTTTTCCGTTCATATACAAAAATAGTTCATACTATGGTTTTCTGTTCATACACCTTTTTTCGGTTTCAAAAAATAAAACATTCATTCCTATTTTCATATATATTTTCAACCAATTTTCACTCCTAATTTTTTTTGGTTCTTACTTTTGGTTTATGTTCACACCCCTACATTTTAGTTTTCATATATATTTTCAACCAATTTTCACATAACACCCTAGTTTCAACCAATTTTCTGTTCACACCCTATTCGTTACATCTTTTTCTTTAAAAAAATTTCATACTTATTTTCTGTTCACGCCACTACGATTTTGGATTTAAAAAATCGTTCAACCAATTTTATATTCATATACAAAAAAGTTCATACGAAGTTCTGTTCACACCCCTACATTTTTTAATGCATAATAGAACAACAAGGGGACAATAAACGGACGAACGAACGAACCATCAGAACGAACGAAGAAAGCAGTACAGGAAACGGACGAACGAATCATCGGAACGAACGAAGAAAGCAGTACAGGAAACGGACGAACGAACGAAGCAGTGAAGCAGTTATGGGTGCACCTCTGGCGTTGCTCCCACGAAAAATCTGGAACAAAGGAGAAGGTGCGCGGCAAAACGTTGTTTTGCCGCTGAAGGCGGCAAAAAGGAGAGTTTAATACACTGGCGGTACCCGAACTTTAGATCGAAGCATAATACGGTATCTGTACTCGACAATACGCACAATACGGTCATTGAACTTGACTTGCGGTGATTATACGGTCACCGGTTCGTCGTATAGCTCCGTATTTTGTCTACGTGGCACTCTGGTGACTAGTCAGTTAGTCAACTTGTCGTGGGTCCTACATGTCAGCTCAATAAAAAAATAAAAAAAATCAAAATTCCCATGGAGGTCGTCTCCTTCCTCTAGTTTCCTCCTCGCGAGGTGAGGGAGGACGAGGCCGCGACGCACCTCGCGCCGTCGGGGTCGGGGCCGTGCACCGGGCGACGCCGCTGCAGGGAATCGCGGGCAAGGCCGGACCGCGCCGCCCCCCTTCTCTTCCCCGACGCCGTAGCCGGAGCGCCGCGTTGGTGAGATCCCCGGCGGAGCCATGGCGTGCTCGAGTTCCTAGCCATGGCCGGACCTCCACCGGAACGAAGCCGCCACACGAGATGACGAGCCCCGCCGCCCCCCCTGGATGGTGCGCTTCTCCACGCTGTGCTCGAGTCTGAGGAAGGTCGCGCGGGGAGGAAACTCGAGGAAGGGAGCGCACCGTCCGCGCCCGCGTCGCTGCATTCGTCGCGTCCCCGCGCGCCGTTCAGCAAGCTCCCAGCCATTGTCCCCGTGTGCTGCCTCTCGAGGGGGAATGCAGTCTCTGTGCGTTCTCTGTTCCACGCCGCCACCATTACTCGCCGCCGGCGAGATATTCCTGTGCGCCGCATCCGTTCCCCGCCGCCGTTCAGGCTCCTTTCCCTGCTGTCAGCGAGATGATCCAGCGCACCGCATGCAAAGAAGTGAATCGCGAGCTCCGCTGGTCGGCTCCTCCGCTCCGTGAGGAATTTTGATTTTTTTTATTTTTTTATTGAGCTGACATGTAGGACCCATGACAAGTCACCAGAGTGCCACGTAGATAAAATGCAAAGCTATACGATGAACCGGTGATCGTATAATCACCGCAAGCCAAGTTTGATGACCGTATTGAGCGTATTGTTGAGTACAGGTATCGTATTGTGCTTCGACCTAAAATTCGAGTACCGCCGGTGTATTTAACTCCAAAAAGGACCACCCGGACTAACCTCAAACATCACCCTGGCCAGCCAAACACACTGCCGGCCAACTTCCTCTTCCCAATTCCCCGCACACCCGCACGGCTAAGATCCAGCCGCACGCTACAGACGCGCTGCAACAGCGGATCGGGGCAGCAAGATCGTGCATCTGGCGGCAGCCGTGCGGTCCAGGACCAATGCCTCTGGTTTTTCTCACCTGGACTTTCCCTGCCAACCCTACCAAAATTTCATACCCTGCAGCTTTTTGAGCTGTTCCCGGATACGAACTAATTAACTATCAAGGGTCAAAATTCCGCAAGCTGACATGAATTCAGGTTTTTCTTTTCCTTCGGAAATGAGGAAATCACATGAATTCAAGAATATTAGTTGGGCTTGTGATATGACACATGTAGTGAGGTTTCCCTGAAGAATTGATACTACCTTCTGTGGGCTGTGGCTCTATCTATTGACTTCCGGTACAGCCTTACATTTTACAACAATATTCTGCAAGCACAGAAAGAATGAAGAGTGCAAACTGTTCGGCGAAAAAAACACATACTATATGATTCCACAGCTGCACAAAGCGTTTTGCCTTTTTTTCAGCACGGACGAGAATCATATTGCTGCTTATCTGGAGCCAAAGTTCAGTCTAACGTACCACTAACCGGTGACGGTTTAACTTCCACCTATGCTTCACATGCTTGCTTCGATCTCCTTGGGTCGCCACATGGTCTTTTCGACGCAGAGCAACCCCTCGCCACCATTTGTGTAGGTCATGCGTACCTCCCACTGTAGGGACTTCGCCATGCCTTCAAGTTCGGTTACTGTCTCCGCATTATCCCGCACGATCAGTTTGCCTTCTGGCCTCAGTATCCGGTCAACCTCAGCAAACACTCCCACCAATTTGCATCTGCGAACAAACAAAGCAATTGCTTGAGACGATGCAATCATGCAACAGGTATAGCATGCTGTCAGCTCATATACAAGAACCTTGTAGACTCATCAACGACCCATTTGGATGCCTGAATTGCAAAACCCAGGAGTAGTTTAAACATAGGGATTGGGTGGCATGTACAGTGGACTCCTAAAGGGATTGGAAATGTGGGAATTGCACAAAGAGAGGTGTATGGCTCCACTATAGCAACAGTGCAAGACAACCCGTGGAATTCTCGCACCGTCCAAAAAGTGGAGGAAAGAGAAGTTTACCAAAGCACTTTTAGGCTCTTCCCTGAAATCGAAAGGGGTGTAGGATTCAACTGAGGCCTATTTTTAGCTGGACTGTCCGTGATGGTCAATTTGGCTTCAGTACATTGATCCAATAGCACATATTTACAGAAAAATATACTACTAGTAATCAGTCAGGAATTCTTGAACCCTCCAAAAGTTGGGAGGAAAGGAAAGTTCACCAAAGCACGTTTTGAGCCCAAACTAGTTTATAAGCGGACCAAGTTCGGGGTCCGGGCTTCTGGGAGAAAGGAAGTTGGTCTTAGGCTCTTCCCAGAAATCGGAAGGGCATCCCAGAGAAAATTCCTACAGAATTCAACTGAGGCTTATTTTTAACTCGGCTATTCACGATGGTCAGTTTGGCAGTACATGGCCCTATAGCACATATATTTACAAATGAATATACTAATAATCAGTCGGTAAAAGTAAAGTATTTGATAGATTAACTGCTAGTCAAATATCAAGCAAATAAATCCTTCATTCTTTGATTAAACCAAAGCTACTAGCAAGTATATTGAGACTGTGATCACTGAGAAAAAAATACTGACCTCTTTTTGAGCTTTGAGAACAGATGGTCTGCGTGTAGGAGGTCATATGTTCTCGGGTAAGTGCTGAAGGATTCGCACCAGTCATGATACATTCCAAACAAGCCACGCTCATAAACGATGGGCAGTGTATCAGGTGAATCAATTGGTACGATATTCATCACCCAGACTTGTTGTTGGTCCCTCAGAGCTGCAGCAAAACTGCAATTCGACCACGTAAATCGTTAGCTAGATTAGAAATAAAAACCTGCAAAAATGCACTGATTACGAATTTATGAGTGGTCTTGAATGAAACATTGTGAAATGAATGGATTCCGATATCCAAATGCATCATCAAGAGATAGAAAAATGGTTTCACATCTTCCAAGACTTAAATGAAAAATAGAAGTGACAAGTGACATGGGGACAAGTTATCTTTGGACAGCGAAAACACAATAGTGATGCAATGCATTTTGATAGTAATGTTTTGCAGCTTAAAACAGACTTTGTTTTTTTTTTCTTCAATGCCAAACTTCTTTTCATTTTCCTAAGTAATATTGTCCCTGTGTAATATGACTACTCATATTGTTTGTTCAAGATCAAAAGAAAACCATTTACTTACCCTCCATATACAGCTCTCATGTCCATGACATTCCTCACTTTAGACCAGTCGATGCCCATGCCATTCACGTACGATTTGCTTACAACACGTTTCCAGTGTGCATAATCTGCCTCGAAATCTTCATTCCCTGGTTTTCCATAAACTCCAACATGAGAACCATCAATCCAGAAGGGGGTCTTCTCAAGCCGTTCGGGCCATGTCTCTGGCCATTTTGATCCTCTTGCTGATGGACCAACAGGCAATTTGTGTATGCACGCTTGTAAAGGTACATTCCTGCATAATAAGATTGTTTAATAAACAAACAAGTAGTTCACATTATGTATATATAACCCATTTAAAGAGCCTTAACCATACCATGCAGCATCTGCGTCATCAGTTTCCTTGCATAAGGGTGGGCTGTCTTCTGATCTTTTCTCATAGCAATTGTTGTCCATCGGCTTCTGATATATAGCCATACCAACTTGGTTTAATGTATCCTTTGTTTTCTTAACCATTTTCCAGCACATGGATTTTGTCAGCGAAGACATAGCTGAAAACAGTAAGCAACTGTGTGTTAGGTCTAGTTCACCTGGATGCTGGACGAAAACCTCAGGTGGTTTATAGAATTTGTTTACTGTTTAGGAAAGAAATAAGGCTAGCCTATTCAAGAAATAGGGTTACTGATATTGCAACAACGTTCTGTATGACAGTCTTCGAGTGAAATTAAACAGGTGTTCAGTACATTACCATTCCAAATCTCAACATCTTCAGGGAGCTTTTGGTAAACAGGAGTAGCAGACCAGACAAAGTAACCACCAGGACGCAGTAGTCGGTTTAATTCCAGCAAAAGCTTGCCACCTGAAAGAGTGAAAGGAACCTGTTGTCACAAACATTATTCACATTACTTATATTAGAAAACAAAATTCTTTTTACAACCAGATTTCCCCACTTGTATTACATTTCATAATGATACGCTGTAGTTAGGAGATAAAGTTAAAACATGCCACCAGCAAGACAAACCTTCAATATGCCAAGGGACTCTGCAGCGAGCACAGTGAATGGCATCAAAAACCCTGCTGGGATATGGAAGTCTCTTAGTGCCCATTACAGCTGATATTGCTGGAATTCCTCTCTCCAGCGCAAACTGCACTTGAGCTTCATGCTCATCTTTTGGAGCAAATGACATGGTGAGCACATCTCTATCAAACATGTAGCCACCAAAGCTGGCAACTCCACAACCAACATCTAGAATGACACGGCTTCGTTTACCCCATGCAATGGCAGGTAATGCCTGTACACAGTAGTTTGATCAAAGCATGTAAGTGCATAGACTGCGAACAAGCATAATATGATGATAGTATCTACTTTGACACAGTACACAAATCTCATCATTGTGGTCCTAAAACATGTGCAAACACCTTAAGTGAGTGATAGTGGCACTTGCCTCGAAACTTATGTATGTAGAATAACGTTAATCAATCATTGATATGTGGAGGTATGAAGCATAGTTAAGACAACGGCAATAAACCTGCTGAATAGTATCGATATAGTGGAGAGCGCCATTCTTGAACTGAGTCCCACCCCCTGGAAACAGAAGATGATCCCCAGAAACTTTGACCCAGTTTTGATGGCCTTTGTACTCTGCAAGTTTGGTGTGAGGGACGTTGCTGTACCATACCTGCAAACATAGTGTCACTTGTAATAAGCAAAGGGAGGTCTTGAACAGCTTAAGACTACTCAATGTTGTGGAAACACCATGAAAAGACAGAAGTACCTTGTCCCTGCTCTTGGGCCACTCGATGGGGCGCTTATATCCTTCTGGGAGTGGAACAAGGCAAGTCGGAGGCTCTTCAGGGCAATGCCTCTCACGGTGTTCATAATGTTTGGTAGAGTGAAGTTTCTTGATAGCCTTCTCATTATCCAGGCAAGGTATGAAATCTGTCACGGCATTGCTGTTACATAACTTCCACTTATACGTGATCGCATCACCTGAAGAGTTTGATGATGCTTGAGCTTCCTTCTCATTCTTTGACTCTGCAGCTTGTGTAGGGAATGACCCATTATCGGTATTCAACTCCTTCAGAAGTTCAGATTGAGCCCCATCAGGAAATACTTCATTAGCTTTCGCAGTCTGTTCCTTCTCTCCACTTTCTTCCACTTTCTCCTCGATTTGAGGCTGCTCAGTAGCACCCTGCGAGGAATCATCCTCAGACTTTGCTTCTTCATCTTCCTTCTTCTCGTTATCTTTCCTCTCCTCGCTCTTCTCCTCCTCATCACCGGACTGACCAGTCTCCCCACCCTCCTTGGCATTTTGCCTCTCTGATTTTCCATTTGCATCATCAAACGAATCCTTACTGTCCTCCTTTTCTTTTGTTGGTTCCTTTTCTTCAATGATCTCCACAGGCTTCTCCATTGTGTTCTCACTGAACTTCTCTTCCTCGGGAGCATCCCTGTTGCTATGAGACTCGTCTGGAACATTATCAGTATTGTCGGTATCCTCGAATTTCTCCGAACCTTCAGCAGCATTGCCGGATGCTGTCTCCTCGGTGGTGCCAAAGTCGACTGCTGCGCGCTGATCATTCACCTCCGACTTCGTCTTTGACGAAACCTCACGTGGCTCCGACTTCTTATTTGACGAAACCTCTACCGGGAAGACGGTGGACGATGTCATCATCCAGGCACCGACCAGACAGAGCGCCACAAACACGGCGACGGTGGTCGTCGTGCAGAACGACGAAGACGGCGACGAAGGCCGCCTGCCGTCCATCTTTGCACCTCTGCCAAACGCCATCAAACCAACTCTCGCATGTACAGAATCGCCCCCGCTGCAGGCAGCTCAACTCGACCGACCAGACGACGCAGAGGTTGGAGCTTTGCTGCTTCCGGCCACAATAGCCGAATAGTGCGCACCTAGAGCAAACTACAGATCGTCAGAACTCAAAGCAGTAGAGATTTATATCGATCGCTAGATCTAAAGAAGGAAACACTGGATCTGCGTATCAGTACCAGCGCCCAAAAAACGTTAGTTTTGCTACCCGTCTCTTCTTTCCTACTATAAGGCAACGCTTTCCTAGAAGAAAGGCCATGGAAAAGGCAAGCAAAATCTCCTCGTATCAAGAAACATGGAAACATAACTACAAAGCGCGTGCATTAATAAGCAAAAAAATCTGGCAAATTCCATTGCTTGCACAAATCGCAATCGGATCTGTGGCCTGAGCTGGGTCCGAGCTGGGTACGCAACAGACGCAAATCTTCTGATACTACTAGCAGACTTCATACCGAGCGGTGCACTAAACCAGTAGCCAATCAATCAAGCGAACATCAGCGAGCAAGCTTGAGCTAGATCCGCTCCTGCCGACGGAAAAATGGGAAAAAAGAGAGGCGGCAATGCAGAGGCGGTGGATTCGTACCTCGCCGGCCGGGGGGAGCTGGGCTCCGGCTCCGAGCGGATCTCGAGGAGGAAGTGAGGGGATCGAGGAGGTGAGGCGTCCTTGGATTCGCCGTGGACTCGCCGCGTTATAAAGGCTTTACAGCTAGCGTGAGGGAGGAGCGAGCAGTGGAGTGTTTGCCGTGCGTGTGAGACAGTGTGAGTGAGGGAAGGAGACGGTTTGGGGGTGGGAATGGCATTAAGGACGTACGCGCGGATTAAATTAGTGCTAAAATCTTGACTAAGATTGCTTGAATCACGTGTTGACATCCTTTGCAGATTTGCCCTTTAAAACTCGCATTATTTCTATCTAGTCTACTCGTCTTCGATGGAGCTTGTAGTACACAAGTAAAAATTCCAATCGCGTGACATAATCGTCGAAATCTGATTTCTTCCACCCTTATTTGTCTGAAGTTTAACTTTTTCATCCACATCAATTTATTTGAAGCTCCAATTTCTTTGGTCGTCAATCTTCTCTTCGTACAATGTGGCCTCCTTGCTTAGGTTCTCTTTCTCTATACCGTTGAGTTCCGAAACTCTGGCTCGGTATTTTCGGGACCACATGGAGATCGATGCATCAATAAAAGCTAGGACGCTCTAGAGAGCAACCATAACTCTCGTTCCGTCACATTAACCACTCTAGTGAGTTCTTTTTTCTCGGCTCTCTTCACGCCAGAAACTTCTCAACAACTGATCTTCATCGCACTGGATTAGCTGCAGCGAGACGACATAACTCGAGTGGTTTTTAGAGCTATTGAAACAAAATTGGCATCATAGGCGGTCTTGTATTTTCTAGCTTCGAAAAGTTTCTAGGTCTGCAACTAAACTCCACCTCATGTCCCATGTTCCGTGTCTCCCGTGTTGATAGTTGGAGGCTTGGAGCACACTACTTCGAGAATACGAAAGAACTTACCCCAAAAAAAAAACTTACCTCTACTGGTGTTCTTTTTTTTCTGACGACGGCAAAAGACGTGGATGCTTGGTGGTTGCGACAATGAAAGTGTGCAGAAGTATATTCGCTTGTATTTTTCTAGTTTCTTGTTATTTGTATTTGTCTCAACTCTGTATCCGTACTATTAACAAATAATGCATGTTTATGGGCGTACAAGGTTAAAAAAAAACTTACCTCCTCAATCTATGCCTAGGAGCCGCGTTTTCTTAAGAGGGGGTAGAAAGCATCTATCGGGTACATAACTGCAAGAAGGGCTCGACCTTTTTAGGAGGGTTGAGATGCAAATACGAGGCGGCGTACCTGTCTCTCGGCACATGGCGGAACGCGTGAGCGGAGGCTCCGCACCAGATACCTCCCGCGCACCTCGCCCAGTGCACCGCCCCCGACCGGTACGTAGACCCACGTCTCCGCAGGTCCACTGAACCAGGCACAGGAACGGTCCGATCCACTCCTCCGCGCGGGAGAGCTGGTGTCGGTGGCGCTTTGGACCCGGGACCCAGGCCGGCCCCGCGAGCGCAGGGAGCTGTCGGGGTTGGGGACAAGCCCACTGGTCACTCCCACCACCACCACACCCGGCTCGGATCGTGGAAGGTCACGTCGTCGGAACTAATGCGGCGCGGCCTACCTGCCCCGGCCGGCCGTCGTGGACGCCGGATTCATGGCGATGGCTGCCCGTCGTCGTACTACGACTACCTACCCACTCGTCTGAATGACTGAGGCCTGTTTGATACACAGGATAGGAAAGTTACAGGAAAAGGAAAACCATAGGAACCTGTTAGGAATGCACCTGCAAAACTATGGATCTGAAAACATAGGAAAAATTCCTACGGTAACGTTTGGTTGAGCTTAGGAAAAACACAGGCTTCGTGTGTGTGATGACATTGCTTCCCTCGTACAGGAAAAATAAAAAGAGGTTGGAGCAAATGTTTCCTTTCCTATACTTTTCCTGTGAAACCAGAGGCAAAGGGAACTTTCCTGTATAATTCCTACGGGTGAATCCTGCGTTTCAAACGGCTCTACAGTACCCATTCCATAGGATTGCCGATTCCTACAACTTTCCTATGAAAATCCTGTGTATCAAACAGGCCCTCATGTTGAGTGAGGCACCGCACACCAACCAAACCGCTCCTCCTGATTTGGACCCTCCCACTTGCCTCTGATCCCAAAGGAAAGGTCTTTGATTAACTACTTGAATCTGCTCCCTGATTGGATTGGTAGTAGCATCTACTACTCCATTCCATATGGCCGAGAGCGATTTGACGCCACATCGATTTGTAGACTGCTGCTAGCTGTATTTGTTCGTGGACTGCTTACGGGCGACAACCTCTAGCTAGCTATAGTACACCACTGAACAATGCTTCGCCTGTTTTGTATTACTCCAGCAACAGTGTATACTGACAGTCAGCGAGCCCTCCGATCTGATCTCGGAAAGGTAAATCAAAAGCGAGCTTTATTACGAGGAATCAATCAGCACGAGCACGAGGAGAGCATCACATCCCACGAGCTGTCCAACTCACCGTCGGCAGCCGTACCCTCCTCCATGCATGATGATGGAGCCAGCAATCTGGCAGCTCGGAGCATACTACTAGCTGCAAGCTGTCAGGTCTTGGTTGCTTGGAACGCACTTGATTTGATTACTACGAGAGAGAATAAAATGGTGTGAGTTGAGGTTGCAATCGCTTGGAGCGCACTTGATCTGACTGTGGAGTGGAGTTGGGCACGCCGCCACCACAACCAAACGCCTTGCTGCATTTTTTCCTTTGAGAAAACAAAGTTACCAACCCACATGTGCTCGCCTGCTTCTTACATTCGAGAGAGAGTGCGCGTCCATCCGATTATGGCCGGAAACCTGCCGTTCCGTGACCATCTCCTTGCTACATGCCCCTAGCAGCTAGTGTTTCCGACCAACATTCATATATACGAATTTAGCTTCCTTGACCAACGCACTTCCTTCGCCAACTCTGACGTTTAAGTTTGCTATTTAGACGACCCATCTCCAGTGAATGATTAGTGGCAAGAATATCACGCCAACCGCAGGAAAAAACAATGGAAGCCTATGCTGATCTCCTTCCAATAACATAGTGACTACTACCAACCGAAGGGCAGTAAACTACTACTCCCTCCGTTCCATATTATAAGCCGTTTTGGCAAACTAATTTAGTTAGCCAAAACGGCTTATAATATGGAACAGATGTTGTAGTACTCAATGTCGTACCAACAGGTCATCAGCCGTTGAAATCATGAATTCACGATGACAGCACAGTAGAAGAGCCCGGAACCAACACCATTCTCTAAATACGAATTGAACAATGGGACTGTGTGATAGCCTATGTGGCCCAATACAAATTCTAAACGGTCCTAGCAATCTGGTCACGCTTGCAATTTCTCTCTCCCGGGGGAGTGTCCATTTGTAATTTTGTATCATATAAGTCAGTTGACAATCATTTTCCCAAACAATCATACATGTATTGATTTATTCCTTGCAAAATCTTGAATTTTCCTGCATCTACTAAATGACCAAAGATTACGTATAATTTAGACTATATCTAACCTACCAATAACGAGCGCGGCGATATGGAGGCCGAGCTCCATGGAGCTCGGTTTCCAAAAAAAATTAAATTCGCAAATTTCCGTTAGGAAAAATTCTGAAAAATATCATAGTGGTAGATAATACATTGATCCACCATTGTGAAAATTTTCAAGACCAAATACAATGTATTCTGATACAGGGAAAAAAGACAAATCAGCAGATATGAATCGGTGAATAGTGCAAAGTCTTAAAATTTCGAAATTTTGTCAGATTTGTCTTTTTTGTGTAGCTCATAATAATACGAATTTGGTCTTTAAAATTTTCATAGTGGTGGATCAATGTATTGTCTACAACTCTGTTTTTTTTAGATTTTTTCGAAACAAAAATTTGCGGACACAATTTGTTATTTTTTTTTTGGAAACTGAGCTCTATGGAGCTCGGCCTCAATTTGGACTTTCCGACCAATAACATGGTACTACTTGTATCATAGTACCAAACAGTCACGAAAACACTAATCACTGAATGGTGTACTCAGAAACTCAGTAGAGCACTTCAGTTGAGATGGTCGTGGGACAAATGGTCGGACCGTGCAAAAATTTGGGTGGGCTCGGGAAACCATGTGACAAAACTTATATAGACCACTTCTATGTGCGTCACCACTCTTGAGATAAGGAGGAGCTATTCTATAGGAAAGTATGAGAATTCGAGCGCCAGCACATTGATATTGCGCCTCGAACAAAATCGAATGTGAGCAAGGGGGTGCGTGGATCCAAAAGAATAAACTTGCAATGCGGGCCAAACTATTCACCAACTTAGATTTTCTAGATCACATCTAGTTCACAATGAAAATCCTGAGACCATTCGTTGGAAACTTCCCGACTATCGGAAGTACGCAATGATGTATCAAGCGCAGTTTCTTGGGTGTATTTCTTCCACCATGAGACCTTCCATTTGGAAGGTGTGGGGGTCTCCAAACTAAATAAATAAACTCTCCATGTGGCTAATTATCCAAAATTGAGTTTGGGCAACGGATCGGTTGGCCAAACTATGGCCCTTGACCGCTTTGCAACCAAGTTTAGGAATCGCCTGCTCATAAATTGTAGACGGGTAAATCACAGACAATTATGAGAAAGCAAATATTAGGGGAAGGAAAATTTATGACGCCAAATATACCCTATGGCAACATAAGAACAATTATCTAGTAGAAAAAAAGGGAAAGCCCACATCATTTCCCTTGATGCCAAGCGGCCTGTATTTCGAACGTAGCTTGCAAACCCATGGGCCTCGAAAAAAATTAAATGAAAGGTGGTTCGGGCCTGTTCCATTTCAATGAAACGAAACAGAAGTACAAGTCCATGGGCCCAGAATTACACAACCCCAAATACAGATCTTTTGCCTCCTTGTGTGCTAATGGGCCAAGCAATTCAGTCGCACTCACATTTTCTTCATCTTCTTCTTCACTCAAAAGACGCACACTCATGGACATACAATATACCCTTTCTTCGTCCTGAAGTAAATGTTACATTACGTCGTCCCCTAATTTTGCATCAATATAAACCAGACATGACGGTTTACAAAAGAAAAAAAATCAACATCTTTCTATCAGGCACTACATGGCCAACGAATACGACGAAGTGAGACTTATATTACCAACTTGCGCCTATATCTTCTGCTGGAACCAGTGAACAGAGCCTGCGCACGATCAGCAAACCTCGGCCGTTCAACTTCCAGACAGCGGCTGCAGGTAGCTAACGCGAGCAGATAGGAACGTACGACTAGAATTCCTGACCCAGTGGACAAACAAGCAAACACGCACGCATGTCGGTCAAAAGTTGACGCCGCCGTTTTGTTTTATGTGCCAGATTAACCTCATCTTGGCAGGAGCAGTCGGCCGTTTTTGTCCTCGAATAAAGCAGCGTACGGTGCGCACATAGCAGAACAACCAGCTGCACCTCTTTTCAAATGAGCAACAGTATTTCCATCGGGAGTGTCTAAATCGTGTCCGATCCATCTTACTAGGAGACTATTTTGGAGGTGCCGGATATTTGTCCGGCGCTTTTTTTTGCGCATCCCACACCGGCACCCCTTAAATAGG
Organism: Puccinellia tenuiflora; assembly: GCA_012064385.1. Lineage (NCBI taxonomy): Eukaryota > Viridiplantae > Streptophyta > Magnoliopsida > Poales > Poaceae > Puccinellia > Puccinellia tenuiflora. The sequence continues at coordinate 510,621 of QRDG01000275.1, forward strand.
CTGGACAAATACTGAATCTTCAGATTTTTATACTACCTCCGTCCCAAAAAGGATGTCATTTCTTTGTCCAAATTTGAATGTATCTAACCACTAAATAGTGTCTAGATACATTCAACTTTAGACAAATAAATAACATCCTTTTTGGGACGGAGGGAGTACAATTTATTTGTGTAGCCGGTGAAACATCATACTATCGCCGTCCCAAAAGGATGTCATTTATTTGTGTAAAATTGAATGTATCTATACACTAAATAGAGTCTAGATATACTCAATATGTGCACACATAGCCATAGAGTGGATCTAGGCATCCCACTCGATACACTCACGGGATCTTCTGTGTGGTCTATAACACTAGAAAACATAGTCACGGAGAATTCCGTGAGTGGATCGTTTGAGAATGGACATCCCCACTTTACCATGATGGGGTGGCTGCGCATAAAAAATCAAGTGGATTGCTCTACCGCACCACGACGCGTAGAGTGTGTGACATGTGGCCAGCCCAAGTTTTTGTCGGACACAAACCGTGTCCAGCACTGCGAAGCCAGCCCACAAAGTCAAAGTTGGGTACTCGGTTCGCGGTGACGGGTTCGCAGTGACGGACAAGTTTTGGACCGGACGAGAGCTTGACAACCCGGTGTCGACGTTTTTTCTGTCCAAAGAGCCTTTAGGAACCCTTTACGAACCCTGATGGAGATGCTCTAAGTGAGATGAGAAAGATTCCTCTCGAATTCAAGCGGTTCTTAACCAAAGTGGAAGTTTGTATAGCTGTACAGAATATACCTGTTCTTGTGTCAGACCTCTCTGGCGTAAAAAAAAAAACGCACAGTCCGGTGGTCGGGTGAGCTGTGGCCTGTTGCGCCGCCGAACAGATCGACCGGAGGCGATAAGCACGAGGCCCCCAGCGTGATCCGTCGATCATCCGTGTGAACGTGGGAGTCGAGAAAGTCCGGTTGCACGTACGGTACGCACCACCGCCGCCGTGAATTCTCGGGATCCGCCCGCCCTCATCCACTCGTGCGGTGCACATGGACATGGACCGGACGCGCCGCCGGCCGCTCATCGACCAAATCAGCCGAAAAGTCAGAGGCTAGAAAGTCCGTTCTACTACTGACACCTGATTTCGATCACGTTTTTTCGCATCTTATTCTTGGACCGCGCGGCATTCATCAACACGTTTCCTGCATAGCACTCCCCGTGAGCTGGAGCGTGCTGTCTACGCAGCTGGAAAATTACCAGGAAGAGGACAGAACACATTGTTCGTCGACACGTTTTTCTTCAGAGCTCAACAACCGCAGCACTGATATTATTATTCAGTTTCATTTGATGAATGTTTTACACTAGCATATATCGCCGCCACCACCACCACCGTACAGTGCTGCTCAATGCTGCAACGGTAGCCGCTGGTGTAAATAACTGCACCACTACTATCAAGGAACCCCACAATATTAACCAATGAAGAAACAGGGGCAGGGACCCCTCTGCCTGCACCGAATCAATCATGTTCCATGTATGTACACCATATACTCGCATGCACAACGGCCGACGACGCAGTACGATACGGCGAGCGCTCTCATGCCCGCCCATGCACCTCAGCGTCATGTCCTGCTGCTCACAAGAGCCCGAGGCCCCACGGTGCCATCGCCGCCTTCCAGGTCGTCATCAAGCAACCTGATTTTTCGTCTTCATCTTCTTCCATCTAATATCTTAATTTATCTCCCCGGTTCATCGGGTCAGCAATGGCGGCTCGACCGTGTCATCGCCCCAAGGAGGAGGTGTACTCGCCCCAAAGCCGGCCACAAGGAGGTCCGTTGCTTAATCAGAACGGCTTGCCCCAGTACATGAGGATGTCCTGGAGGAGCGGGTCGCCGGCGCCGCCGAGGCCCAGGCCGCCGCCCGCAGGGTTGACGGGGTCGGACGCGGTGGTGGTGAAGGAGCGCTCCCACTCGCTGATCTTGGGCTGGCTCTGCACCTCCCCGCCGCCCGGGAACTGGTCCGGCGACAGCACCTGCCCCGACCCGCTCGAGTCCGCGTGCAGCCGCGGCATCGAGTCCGACGGACGGTCGTAGTACGCCGCGAACTCCGGGAACGCTGTCGGCACGCCGCCAACGCGACCGCCGGTGGTCGACATCGTCCCCACCACGGGCTTCTGCTCCGGCGGGGAGCTCACCATGGCGCCCGCAGGACCGCCGTAGCTGCCGCCGGTCACGACCGGCTTCCGGTCCACGGACTCCGGCTTCTCCAGCCCGCCCTTCTTGTTGTAGATTCGGCACAGCACCCAATCATCCAACTGCACCGAAACAAAACCATAAAGAACATGTCAGACAAACGATCACACATCACGACCTGCTCGAATCGAATCGAATCAAACTACGGAGTATCCTTTTATCACTATTTTATTTCTCAACATCCAAGTAGTACTATTATGGAAGCATTATTGAATTGGCTCCCATCATGCTTTCTACCGGCCGGTGCACTGATTTTTGCGGCGTTCCAGTAGTCGGCGCCGTCGCTGTATCATGGGCGTGACGAATCATCGGGACCCGAAGTGAAAGGGATCGGCAGGGTGATGGCATCGAATGCCGAGCAAGTTGCACCGGGTGCGGGCCCCCCGTGGTGAAAATTCTACGGCCCAAATCCATGGGCCACGCCTATCCGCCCATTCGTGTGACGAAAGCGTATACCATCTTAATTGCATTAAGATCATGGAAATATCTTGTTGCTAAAATATCCCTGGTCTCCGCTCATCTATAATCAATCTATGCTAACAATCTGAATTGGATTCGAAGGAAATCTACTTGTGGTGCATCATCAGGATTGATTGAAGAGAGGGACGATGGTTGCTTACCCTGAGGCTGTTCTTCTTGCGTGCGGAGCGGTCGACGTCGGCGAGGCGGTACTCGTGCATGATCCAGTTGGTCTTCTCGCCCTTGGGCGCCTTCCCGGCGTAGAAGACGAGCGCCTTCTTGATGGCCAGCGGCTTGGGCGTGCCGACGGGCTTGTCGGCCCCCGTGGCCTTCCAGTACCCGGACCCGGCGGCCCGGTTGGGCCTGGAGCCGTTGGGGTACTTGCGGTCCCGCGGGGAGAAGAAGTACCACTCCTTCTCGCCGTACAGCGCCATGTCTGCAGTTCATCACAATTCAGAGATATATACTCGCCGGTTAATTCCGATTTCATCAATTCAGAGGATGGAGCAAACGTGGAAGGAATAAGGAAGGCATGGATCAAGGAGAGGAGATGGATGGAGCAAGGAAGGAACGTACTTGGTAGCTGCCATGGGTCGAACTTGTAGAGGTCGATCTCGGTGATGATGGGGACGGCGATGGGCGCGCCGGCGCATCGGCGGCAGAGGTAGTGCATGACCAGCTCCTCGTCCGTCGGGTGGAACCGGAAGCCCGGCGGCAGGTTCAGCTCCTGCGCGGCGCTCATCATCGGATCCGACAGCACTGATCAAAGCTCGCCGCTGATTCGCTCGCTTGCTCGACCGATCAGCTCTGAATTCTACTGCGCTTCTGAATGTGTGTGTGTGTGTGTTCTCTTGTTGTTCTGCGCCGTAGGAGGAGGAGGAGAGGAGGGCTTGAAACTTGTCCCGGGCGAGGAGCCGGTGATTTATAGGGGCGGCGAGCACGACACGTGTGGCTCGCGATGCCGGCTCCGGGGTAGAGCCCCACGTGGTGCGGGGCCGCTCGCTGACCGGTTGACCCGGACACGTGGAGGCGGCGCCGCTTCTGTCATGGCTTACGTCAGGTTTCTTGGACGGACGCGCGCGCTCGCGGCGGCAGGCTGTGACGTGGACGGACGGGCGTTCCGTTTCGGGAATGGGACGGGACGGGCCGGGTCGTAGCCGGTGGCGGCGCGACACGTAGGGTGGGGCGGACCGGGGCAGGCAGGGGTAGCACGGTGCGGTGCGGATAAGGATGAGTCGTGCCGACGAGACGACGCGATGATCATGGTGAGACGATGAGCTGTGTGCATGTGCGTGTTACATGTGTATATGGTTGCCTGGTTGGGCATTTTTTTCGATAAAGGGAATTTATTACTTAATAGTTAAGTAGTACATCCGGCCTCTGCATAACTGAGATGCACACAGCCACCAGTTCACAGCCAACAAGTCCAGAGCAGGAAAGTAAAAAGGCGAATTACATATCATAATGAGAAATTGTAAATCCGCCTAAGGTTCCGAAAGGTCTATCCGGAGTCTATGCTGCCAGCCATGCGGGGCAAAAAACTCCTTGGCTGCCGCCTCCAGCCTTGACGCCACCTCCAAAAATAAGTTCCGGTGTTCCACACGCTGCAGGGCCGACCAAGCACGCAGCGTAGCTGTACACCGATAGATCACCTGCATAACAGAAGCATTTATATTGTTAAAAACCTTGTCATTTCTACATAGCCACAGCGACCAAATCACGGCAATCGCGCCCATCCTAATGAATAGTTTGAACCTAGGATCCACACCATTTAACCAGTTGCCAAAAATATTTGCAACCGTACGCGGTGGATATAAGGTAGAACCAATCTGGACAGCTGACCATATAGACCTAGCGAATTCGCACTGAAAGAATAAGTGTGTAATGGTCTCGTCATGATGACAGAAAACACACTGTTTACTTCCGTGCCAATTACGCTTGGCAAGGGTGTCTTTTGTGAGAATAACTCCCCGACGAAGATACCACGCAAACACTTTAGTCTTGAGCGGGATTTTCATCTTCCATAGTTTATTATTAGCCTTAATATCGATAGGCACTTCGGGTAGAATTAACGCTCTATACAGAGAATCAACTGAGAATTTACCATTCTTTGTAAGATTCCAAAGAAATATATCAGGACCTTCCGACAGTTGGACGGAGTCCAACCGGAGAAGCAAAGCATCCCACGATGTCTGTCGTGATCCAAATAAACTTCTCCTGAACGAAACATCTGGTGGGGAGGACCCAAGCACCTTAGCGATCGTGTCACTTTTGTTTCGTACAATACTGTATAGAGCCGGATATTGTTCACTAAGAGTAGATTGGCCTAGCCATTTATCCTCCCAGAAACGAATTTCCGATCCATCCCTAATAGAGAAAAACCCATGTTTGAAGAAGAACTTCTTCGTAGCCATGAGGCCAGCCCAGAAGTGTGAATCTCCAGGTTTCCACAAGACCTGAGAAACAGCTCGATCTCCCACATATTTTCTCCTAAGGAGGGTTTGCCAAACTCCATCTTCCGATAGCAGTTTGAAAAGCCATTTACCCAGCAAGGCTCTATTCTTGACCAGAAGGTCATGAATGCCGAGCCCTCCTTGGTCTTTAGGGCTACAAACCACACTCCATTTTGCCAGACGATATTTTTTCTTCTCGCCGTCCCCCTGCCAAAAGAATCGAGATCGGAAATAATCCAATCTTTTCAAGATTCTTTTGGTCAGTTGGAAGAAAGAAATCATATACAGTACCATATTAGTTAGTACCGAGTTTATGAGAACTAATCTTCCACCGAGGGACAAGAGTTTGCCTTTCCAGCTATTTAAACGTAACTGAAGTCTTTCCTCCACCTTTTTCCACTCAGCATTTGTAAGTCTCCGATAATGGATCGGAATACCCAAATAGTTGATAGGAAAATGTCCGTGCTCACAGCCAAAAAGCTCAGCATATAAGGTGGCATGATCACGGGCCTCGCCAAAGCAAAACAATTCGCTTTTATGGAAGTTTATCTTAAGACCCGAAAGTTGCTCGAAAGCTGACAATATCAACTTAAGGTTGCGAGCTTTATCGATGTCATGTTCCATAAAAAGAATTGTATCGTCAGCATATTGAAGGATCGATAAACCACCATCAACAAGATGTGGAATGACTCCATCAATTTGACCCTCGGATTTAGCGCGTTCGATCAGGATAGCCAACATATCAGCCACTATATTAAATAACATTGGCGATAACGGGTCACCCTGTCTAAGGCCTTTCTTCGTTTGGAAGTATCTGCCAGTGTCATCATTGACCTTAATGGCTACACTCCCTCCCGACACAAAGCTATTAACCAACGCGCACCACTCAGGCGAAAAACCTTTCATCCTGAGCGTTTGCTGAAGAAAAGACCAATTGACTTTATCGTAAGCTTTCTCAAAGTCGATTTTAAGAATAACCCCATTCAGCTTTTTCCTATGTAGTTCGTGGACTGTTTCATGTAAGATTGCAACACCATCAAGGATGTTCCGACCTTGCATAAACGCTGTCTGAGACGGACGTACTACATGATCTGCCACACTGTTTAGTCGAATCGTCGCTACTTTAGTGAAAATTTTAAAACTAACGTTAAGAAGGCATATAGGTCTAAATTGTTGGATCCTTGTTGCCTCATTAACCTTAGGTAATAAAATAATCTCACCAAAATTGAGGCGAAACAACTCTAACTGACCCCTATGGAGACAGTCAAACATTTGCATCAAGTCTGACTTGATGACTTCCCAGAAGTTTTGATAGAACTCAGCCGGGAAGCCATCCGGTCCAGGAGCAGAATTATGTTTCATTTGGAAAACCGCCATCCTCACTTCCTCCTCAGAGTATAGTTTAGAGAGTAGGTTATTTTCCTCATCTGAAACCTGGGGAATATCCTCCGTCCGTGACTCATCCAGAGAGAAGTCTCCTTCCTCTGGGGCACCAAACAGAGATTTGTAATAATTTGTAATGTACGATTTTAAATTTTCCTGACCCGCAATCGTCCCTTCTGAAAGTGCATGGTTGATCCCATGCATGGTTTTGGTAATTAATGACAATCTCTATGGACTAATATTTGCATTGAGCTCTATGTGTAGGTTGTCCTTTAGCTTGTGTCAAGATCATTTGTTGATCAAGGCCAAGCTTGCTTGTCTCCATTTGTTGGAGTCAAGCTCAAGGGAAGAAAAGATTTATGTTGATCAAGGCTAAGTGCGGGTTGATCGACACTCAAGTCCAAGTGAAGATATGCCGAAGAGTGCTTTCCCCATCTTGGTGTATGGGGGAGCGTCATGTGATTCTTCACCAAGCGAAGCGCAATCAAGAAGATGGTTTGCCTTGAGGAGATGAAGATCGTCTTCATCGACCTCAAGTGGATTATTGCGCAAGGCAAAGGTATGATCTTGCTAGGGTTTCTATTTTACCGGTCTCATGATGTTTAGTGAGAGACCGGGTTATAGGATAGATAGCCGTACTATCAAGAGGGGCTCTCGACCGAGTATCGTGATCGTATCGTTCGTGGAGAGCTCATCACCTTTGCATCCATGCAATCATCTTTATTGGTTCTTATTTGGCTTTTATCCATGTGAGAATTTAGAGCTTGTGTTCATCTCCATACCAAGCTCTAGTTCATCAAAAACGGATCTCGTGAATATCTTCTTGCGTTTTTGATATCGGAGGTTTTACCGGTGTGTCTCTTCTACGAGAGGTCAAACTCTCTCCTTATATTTTCCTCCTCGCATGATAGACTATGATGTGTATATGCATGATCTTGTAGGGCTTGTGATTACCTTCGAAACAAGCCCAAGATCATAGAAAACGGAGTCTTGATGAAAAGCTTGTGCGTTTTCGGTATTGGAGATTTTGCCGGTTCATCCGCTTGGAAAGGTCTCACCATTCCATCCCTCCGCACAATCTCCTTTGCTTGTTTTCATATTTTCAGTTTTTGTAGGGTATGCTCTTGTCGTCCTCTTTCCAACAAAATTGGATTCACTTGATTCGGACTTCATTTGCAAAAGTTATGGCAGTTCTGGATTTCACTGTTTGGATCTACCCCGGAGAGGGTCCGGAGTCTCCGGTCACACCGGAGTCTCCGCCCCCAAGGACCCGGAGTCTCCGGCCTGTGATTTTCGCTGCCATTTGTCTGCTGTGGTGCGCTTCTGGACAGGGGTCCGGAGGTACCCCGGAGATGGACCGGAGTCTCCGGCCCACCGGAGTCTCCGGCCCAAGGGACCCGGAATCTCCGGCCCCAAGTTTTCTCCCCGTTCTTTGCATCTGTGTGGTGCGCCTCTGGATAGGGGTCCGGAGCTACCCCGGAGGGTGCCCGGAGTCTCCGGCCTGGCCGGAGTCTCCGGCCCCAAGGACCGGAATCTCCGGCCTCCCCGATGACCCAGCAGGCCGGAGTCTCCGGTCACTTACTCCGGAGTCTCCGGCCTGGACAGGCTCCAACGGCTAGTTTTTGGGGGAGGCTATAAAAAGCCTCCTTCCCCCCCAAAACCTGGTTGCTGCTCTTGCTCACTTGTTCTTGCTCTTCCCCTTTGCCCTAATCCTTGTGAGCTTGATTCCTCTCTTCCCCTCCAATGATTCTTGCCCAAATTTAGGGTTTCAAGAGAGGAGATCTAGATCTATCATTCCACCAATCAAATTCTCCTCTAAGTGAGGGAAAACTTGTGGATCTAGATTTTGGGGTTGCTTTGTGTTCATCCCTTTGTTCTTCCTCTCTTATTCCCTCCATAGCATTAGTTGCTTTGGTTGGAATTTGGGAGTGAAGGATTTGAGCAATTTGTGTGCTCTTCCCTTTTTGCATTTGTTGCATTGGGTTGCTCTCTCCACGGTGATACGTGAAGATTGAAGGTTGAGAAGCTTGTTACTCTTGGGTGCATTGTGTTCCCAAGAGCTTGTTGCCTCTTGGGTGCATTGTGTACCCTAGACGGTTGGAGGTGCCGCGAAGTCTTCGCTTGTGAAGCTTCGGCACGAGTTTGGGAGCCCCCAATTGAGTTGTGGGTGTGTGCCCCAAGAAGAAGTTGTAAAGGGCTCCGGAATCCGCCCCGAAGGATTCCGATAGTGGAAGGTGAACCAATCCCTTGGGTGAGGTTCATCGGAGAATAGGGTGAGGCCTTTGTGGCATCTTGAGTAGGCCTTTTGTGGCGAGCTCACACCCCTCCAACGAGACGTACTCCCTTAACAAGGAGGAACTCGGGAATACATCCTCGTCTCCGCGTGCCTCGGTTATTTCTATACCCGAGCTTTACTTATGCAATTTACATTGTGATAGCCTTCGTGCTTGAAGTTCATATCTTGCTATCTTCGTGTTGCTAGAATTGCTTAGCATAAGTTGTTGGTGCACATAGGTGAACCTAGAATATTAGGTTGTTGGCTTGTTAATTTAAACACCTAGTTTTATTCCGCAATTATCAAGCCCCTAATTAGAAAAAGTTTTAATCGCCTATTCACCCCCCCTCTAGGCGACATCCGGGCATTGTTTGTTCTTTCAATTGGTATCAGAGCCTCGTCTCTCTTGTTTGGCTTTACCGCCTAGAGAGTAAAGATGTCGTCTAGGGATTTAGTGCACAATTCCATGTTTATATTCAATGGCACAAATTTTAATGCTTGGAAAACTCATATGCTTAATCACTTACGGGTCTTGGACCCCAATATAGAGCGTATCCTAGATATAGGTTTTTCTCCTCCAAAGGACTACGCAAGTACGACTTTAGAGGATGAGAAAAACTTATATCTAGATACTCTAGCATCTAACGAGTTTTGCAAGTTTGTGAGTGTAGTAATTTTCGAGTCAATCATGCCTCTCCGGGATGCTCATGATCTTTGGACCAAGCTACAAGACAAATATGGAGTGTCCAACATTATTGAGGATGATTGTTCTCCCTCCACCTCCGGCCGTGACGAGTTCTCGTCTTCATCTACTTCACCAAAATGTGGTAAGCCACAATCCAATGTAATGGTGAGTAGTGATAGGTTTTGCAACCTTGATAGTGAGCTCATTATTGATGATCATTTATCTCTATCTTGTTGCAATGCTTCATCTTTGGACATAAACACTCATAGCACCATAAATGATTTACATGCTAGTGTTGATTGTCCTCGCATATCATCTAAAACTTGCTTCGATGAATCTCTTTATGATATGCTTGCTTTATCTTGTTCCAATGATAAAAATGTTTGTGTTCCCTCTAACTCTTGCATGAATATTAATGTAGAGGAAACTCAATTAATTGTGGAACAAGATTTGAACTTGAGTAGTTCAAAAATTAATTATCCCTCTTCATCCACCTATCATTGCCTTATGGCTAAATCTTCTTCTAGCAATGATAATAATAATGATATTGATGATATTTATTCTCTTGGGAAGGATAGAGTTGGCAATGTGTTTGCCAAGTATGTGGGAGCTCAAAGTGGTGGCAAGAAAAGCACCATTTGGGTTCCCAAGCCTATTGTGACTAATCTCTTAGGACCCAACTTGGTTGGGGACCAACAAGCTTCAACTTGATCAATAGGTGTTTGTGGAGGACATTGGTGACTTGGTTTCTTTTGAAGAATTAAGGGATCTTCATGGTTTTATCTCATCAAGCCAAGTCAATTGGATCATCACATATCTATCTCATAACCAATGCTTCCTCCTTGCGGTAACTTGTATTTAACTCATATATACATTGAAAGTTGCTTGCTCCCTTGCATGTGTTAGTTTTGTTCCTAGCATGTGCTTGTATATGATATGCTACTTTCCTACTTGTCTTGTTATTCAAGGTTGTGTATGATAGTTGTATATCATGTATGTGTAATTTGTGTGTTGAGCTTTTTAGATCTTGTGTGGATTTAATTTGGTTTTTTTTTTTTTTGAGATATTAGTGGACCATCCCATTTTGGGGGAGTGAAATGCTTTGTGCACTTCACAAACCTAAAAATGTGCGTACATGAAGCACGCCACCTAGTGTTGATATTTCATATTATCTAGCTACTATGTGGTATGTCATATTCATGAGAAATTCAAATTCTACAATGTCCATTAATTTCTCTAGTTGGTTTTATTTGCCTCTTGTTTAAAAATAAAATGAATCATCACATTATGGGGGAGTAATAAGCTATGTGCATATTACAATCCCATAAAAATGTGAACATTTGAGGTTTGCCACTTAGAGTTGATATTGTACTTTATCCATTTCCTATGTGGCATGTTTACTCAAACAAGTTCCAATTTTCCTTTGTGGTTACCCTTTGGTTCTTTGTGTGAGGTTGCTTGGTGTGGTTTCTCTCCAATATGCATTCCCATATATTATGTGAGAAACCATTTGTTTCTTTTTATTCTAACCATGGCTTTGCCGGTTGGTTCGAATAATTGAAACTACCAACAAACCTTTTTAAAATTGGTGTTTTAATTCCTATCTTTTGCCATTTGCTAGTTTGTGGTGAAGTTGGTCTTGTACATCATTCCGTTACACCACCGAGAAATATATCTATATACTCCTTGTCCATGACAAGTGATACTAGTAATTGTGGTGGATTTTTTAGACCATCTTCACATTGGCTCTTGCGTTGATTTGCTTTATCTATTGCCTTCCTTGCCTTTTGAATGGATCCTATTTTTCAATTGGTAGTGTTTAGTGTTGTAAATAAAATATGGAGAGTAATGATCCCTTGTGCATGCATTTTGTATTCAAATGCAAATATCAAAGATAATGCATGTATATTGGGGGAGCATTCCTTTTTATTTAGAACACTAACCTATCTATCAATTTTTGATCCTTTCAATTGGCATTTGACTCTTTATCTTGTGTTGGTACCTTCAATTGGTATTAATTGGAATTTAATATCTCCTCCATAGATATTTGTTCCAATTAATATTTATTGTGGGAGTCTTGATACCTTCTTGCCTATTTCACTTTACTTGATTTCGGTCAAGTATCACCCTCTTCTTGGTATCTTTTCTCCTAAAATGACATTTGTTGTTTTAATTGGTATCTTATTTTCAATTGATGTCTTATCGATCATTTGTTGTGTTGATTTGATTTCTTTTGATATCACACCTCATGTGTTGATGTGTTATGGAATCAATCATTAGTTGATTTGATTTTTTCCTCAATCATGTGTTGATTTGGATTTTGATATAATTTGGACAACCTTTTCTTGTCACACCTTGGTGTGCTTTATTGGTTTACTTGGTGTTTTTGTCCAATTTGTATCTCTTTTGGTTCTTGTAAGTCTATGCATGCTTTTTACTAGTATATATATTATTTAGCATGCTAGCCGTTCTAGTTCCAATATATAGGGGATACTCCACCGAATCCTAAATCGGCTAAGATGTGCATGAAAATCAATTTCATATCTATATGCACATATTTATGTGGAGTGTTTCCTATATATTGTAGTTTATCTAACTACTATGAGACCCAATGTGTTTGGGAACCATTTTGTACTCTAATTGTGTTTTAGGTACAATGGAGATGCATTGGATGCTTGCCTCACTCATAAGGAAGGTGTTCTCACCGTGTGATTGTCGGAGTCAAGCTTTGATGTCAAACCAACTCTCATCATCTTCATCACCAATGCCATCTCGGTAACAAGTATCTACCCATGCATACTTTTCTAGTTCCAACCTTGTGTAGGTTGCCTCTTGGCATGAATGCGTTTATATGCAATTGTTGTGGTTTTGGCCTTTTTCTTCACTTAATATATCTTTGTGATATGTGTGATGAATTTGCAAAAACCTTTCTTCAATTGATATTATTTCCTTGTGATACTTGTTGCCTAATTCAAAGCATCTTCACTATCTCTTGTTCCCTTAGTGATATGTGTGATGCATTTGATATATTTGAAGTTCATTTATATACAATGAGATAAATTTGAGCTATGTGCTATGCTTTCAAGCAACAATCTCGTTTGTATATTTATGACTTCCTTTTGGATACCTTGTTCTCTTTTTCCCGGACCATTTCGTATGTATATGTTTCTTTGCGGATGTATATCTTTGTGGTTTGTCTAATTAGAAACCTATACATATGAGAGAGGTCACCTCTTAGTCGGTATCCTATTCCTTTTGAGCCACCTTGTGTTTCATCTATAATTCTTTGGTGGCTCCAAATTTGCCTCATGAGTGCTTGTCTTAGTGTTTATTGGTATCTTTATACACTCATGTTTTTGTTGAAGATCTTTTACCTCATGCTTACCATGGTGAGCATGTTGATTTTTATTGGCTAAATGCTCTCACTAGCTTTCGGCATTTTCAATTGGTTTTAGTTTCCAATTGGTATCCCTAAGCGTGTGAACATATTTCTTTAAAAGATCTCTTTTCTCGGTTGGGCCTATCTTATGATGATTTTTGAAAATTGGTATCTTTTTATGGCTCAACCACATCTTTGGTGCAAGTGCTATGATTTGCTTTTGCATTATGCACTCTTGCACTTGTCGCAGGTTCTAGATGATTTTGGGGGAGTGAGGATACCATATTTGTGCATTCTTCATTTTGTGCATAAACATTGGGGAGCTTCTCCATTTTTATTTGGAACTCTTGCTTTGGATCTTTTTGATTGCCTTTCTCCTTTGTGGAGATGTTTAAAATGGTTTCATTCTTGTTGCAATCTTTGGATCCTCAATATAGTTTGATTTCCTCTAATTATTCGTCAATGAATAAGTGCATTTGATTTCACTCATATCTTGAGTAATGCACACCTTTATGGAGGAACTCATATTATATTGGCTCTCTAAATTTTTCTTCCCATTTCGGCAATCGATGCCAATGGGGGAGAAGTTTAGAGGGTTTAAGGGAATTTGGGTTTTATGCTTTTGTTGCATTTGCCTTTAATGCGCTTTGCATCCTTGCTTGATTGTCATGCAAGGTTGCTTTATTCCTTATATAAACCCTCTTAAACGGGATTGTCATCAATTACCAAAATGGGGGAGATTGAAAGTGCATGGTTGATCCCATGCATGGTTTTGGTAATTAATGACAATCTCTATGGACTAATATTTGCATTGAGCTCTATGTGTAGGTTGTCCTTTAGCTTGTGTCAAGATCATTTGTTGATCAAGGCCAAGCTTGCTTGTCTCCATTTGTTGGAGTCAAGCTCAAGGGAAGAAAATATTTGTGTTGATCTAGGCTAAGTGCGGGTTGATCGACACTCAAGTCCAAGTGAAGATATGCCGAAGAGTGCTTTCCCCATCTTGGTGTATGGGGGAGCGTCATGTGATTCTTCACCAAGCGAAGCGCAATCAAGAAGATGGTTTGCCTTGAGGAGATGAAGATCGTCTTCATCGACCTCAAGTGGATTATTGCGCAAGGCAAAGGTATGATCTTGCTAGGGTTTCTATTTTACCGGTCTCATGATGTTTAGTGAGAGACCGGGTTATAGGATAGATAGCCGTACTATCAAGAGGGGCTCTCGACCGAGTATCGTGATCGTATCGTTCGTGGAGAGCTCATCACCTTTGCATCCATGCAATCATCTTTATTGGTTCTTATTTGGCTTTTATCCATGTGAGAATTTAGAGCTTGTGTTCATCTCCATACCAAGCTCTAGTTCATCAAAAACGGATCTCGTGAATATCTTCTTGCGTTTTTGATATCGGAGGTTTTACCGGTGTGTCTCTTCTACGAGAGGTCAAACTCTCTCCTTATATTTTCCTCCTCGCATGATAGACTATGATGTGTATATGCATGATCTTGTAGGGCTTGTGATTACCTTCGAAACAAGCCCAAGATCATAGAAAACGGAGTCTTGATGAAAAGCTTGTGCGTTTTCGGTATTGGAGATTTTGCCGGTTCATCCGCTTGGAAAGGTCTCACCATTCCATCCCTCCGCACAATCTCCTTTGCTTGTTTTCATATTTTCAGTTTTTGTAGGGTATGCTCTTGTCGTCCTCTTTCCAACAAAATTGGATTCACTCGATTCGGACTTCATTTGCAAAAGTTATGGCAGTTCTGGATTTCACTGTTTGGATCTACCCCGGAGAGGGTCCGGAGTCTCCGGTCACACCGGAGTCTCCGCCCCCAAGGACCCGGAGTCTCCGGCCTGTGATTTTCGCTGCCATTTGTCTGCTGTGGTGCGCTTCTGGACAGGGGTCCGGAGGTACCCCGGAGATGGACCGGAGTCTCCGGCCCACCGGAGTCTCCGGCCCAAGGGACCCGGAATCTCCGGCCCCAAGTTTTCTCCCCGTTCTTTGCATCTGTGTGGTGCGCCTCTGGATAGGGGTCCGGAGCTACCCCGGAGGGTGCCCGGAGTCTCCGGCCTGGCCGGAGTCTCCGGCCCCAAGGACCGGAATCTCCGGCCTCCCCGATGACCCAGCAGGCCGGAGTCTCCGGTCACTTACTCCGGAGTCTCCGGCCTGGACAGGCTCCAACGGCTAGTTTTTGGGGGAAGCTATAAAAAGCCTCCTTCCCCCCCAAAACCTGGTTGCTGCTCTTGCTCACTTGTTCTTGCTCTTCCCCTTTGCCCTAATCCTTGTGAGCTTGATTCCTCTCTTCCCCTCCAATGATTCTTGCCCAAATTTAGGGTTTCAAGAGAGGAGATCTAGATCTATCATTCCACCAATCAAATTCTCCTCTAAGTGAGGGAAAACTTGTGGATCTAGATTTTGGGGTTGCTTTGTGTTCATCCCCTTTGTTCTTCCTCTCTTATTCCCTCCATAGCATTAGTTGCTTTGGTTGGAATTTGGGAGTGAAGGATTTGAGCACTTTGTGTGCTCTTCCCTTTTTGCATTTGTTTCATTGGGTTGCTCTCTCCACGGTGATACGTGAAGATTGAAGGTTGAGAAGCTTGTTACTCTTGGGTGCATTGTGTTCCCAAGAGCTTGTTGCCTCTTGGGTGCATTGTGTACCCTAGACGGTTGGAGGTGCCGCGAAGTCTTCGCTTGTGAAGCTTCGGCACGAGTTTGGGAGCCCCCAATTGAGTTGTGGGTGTGTGCCCCAAGAAGAAGTTGTAAAGGGCTCCGGAATCCGCCCCGAAGGATTCCGATAGTGGAAGGTGAACCAATCCCTTGGGTGAGGTTCATCGGAGAATAGGGTGAGGCCTTTGTGGCATCTTGAGTAGGCCTTTTGTGGCGAGCTCACACCCCTCCAACGAGACGTACTCCCTTAACAAGGAGGAACTCGGGAATACATCCTCGTCTCCGCGTGCCTCGGTTATTTCTATACCCGAGCTTTACTTATGCAATTTACATTGTGATAGCCTTCGTGCTTGAAGTTCATATCTTGCTATCTTCGTGTTGCTAGAATTGCTTAGCATAAGTTGTTGGTGCACATAGGTGAACCTAGAATATTAGGTTGTTGGCTTGTTAATTTAAACACCTAGTTTTATTCCGCAATTATCAAGCCCCTAATTAGAAAAAGTTTTAATCGCCTATTCACCCCCCCCCCCTCTAGGCGACATCCGGGCATTGTTTGTTCTTTCACCTTCCTCCTGGAGAAGGGAATGAATACGCTTTTTCCTATGTCTGCCATTTGCAATACTATGGAAATAGCGAGTATTCGAATCCCCTTCTAGGACGAACTGGGCCTTAGACCTTTGATACCACTTTAACTCCTCCTCTCGCAGCAGCTTTGCTATCTGTGCATTGGATTGGTTTTTAAGCTCAATCTCTTGCTCGGATAACAAACGCATTTCTGCTAATGCTTCAAGAGCATCAATAATCGAGGAGAGTCGTTCCTTCTCTTTTTTAAGTAGACCAGATGTGTGACGGGCCCAACCAACGAGGTGCGTGCGTAAAGCACGAATCTTGTTGTTCCATCGTTGGATTGGAGTGTCCCCCACAACAGGTCCTTCCCAGATTCTTTTGACCATCTCATGAAAGCCTTCACGGTGCAGCCATCCAAGCTCAAACTTGAACCGTGGTTTACACTGTGGTTTAGGTATTCCGGAAGTCAAGAGAATTGGTGCATGGTCTGACAAACTTTCAATACGTTCTAAGGCCCGTACCGACACAAGTGGGAATCTAGATTCCCACTCAGTATCCATCAGTACTCGGTCTAGTTTCTCGTATGTGGGTTCAGGGAGAGAATTAGCCCAAGTGAACTGTCTCCCCACCATTGAAATCTCTCTTAAATCCAAGCTGTCAATGACTGCATTGAACAAAAGAGGCCAACGGTTGTCAAACCGACCTCTACTCTTCTCGAATGGAAAACGAAGCAAATTGAAATCCCCACCAATGATCATAGGGTGTGGGTTATCTTTTGCCAAGTTAACCATTTCACAGAGAAAAGAAGATTTAGCCACTTCCTGGGCCGGTCCATACACGGTAACAAGACTCCAAATGAAATTGTCGGATTTGTTGCGGATGTGCATTTTAATGTGAAAATCACCATCCGTAACCCCCAACACTTCCATGGACTCAGTCTTTATACCAAGTAAAATGCCACCGGAACGGCCATGAGGGGGTCGCGAGTACCAATCAAACTCTATACCACCCGAAAGGCGGTTCAAAAGTGATTGCGAAAACTCACGTCGACCCGTCTCAGAAATAGCAAGGAAATCCAAATTATGGTCCCGAACACAACCAGCAAAGTGCAAATGTTTAGCCAAGTCACCAAGACCTCTGCTATTCGCAAACATGCCATTCATTGGGAAACCGTGGGAGCTTTGGATACCTTTGCCCGTTTCCGAGACTTGTTAGATTTAGATTTAGATTTCCGAACGGAAGCTTTCAACTCATACAATGAGCTCAAGCCGTCGTCATCCAAACCACCATCCAACACTTCGCCAACCAGATAAGGAAGAAGCTGACCATCTGATGTGGCATTCGCATCTTCCTCATCCAGATAGGTGGATTCCAACTCAGTCGAAACATTAGGAATAACCGTCAGACGATCAAATTCCATATGTCTCAAGACGTTAGTCGAAATATCAATTTGATTCTTGTTACTACCAAGCCTAACCCCAACACAATTTAACTTTGAAGAAATAACTGGTGAAGAAAAAGAGAGGAAAGACTTTGAAGATAAATTATTACCACTCATCTCCAAGTTACGTGCAGCCTTGCGACGCATCGCCTTCGTCATAGAGTCTTCGTCCGTCGCAGCAGCCCCATCCACCGACATCCCGAACCTCCCACTCCGGCGAAGAGGAGTGGACCCACTCATGGGAGCCGAGGCTGTGGGAGGAGGGGTGTGTAAGAGGTCGGCACCATCCGCAGGCACCTCGACCATCCCACTGCAGTAGCTAGGAGAGCCCAACGCCAACCCAGTGGGAGGTGGAGAAGTCGGCGAGGCCGGGTCCCCTTCTGGAAGAGTGGTTGTCGAAGAAGAAGTGGCAAGGGTCGGCAAGGTCGAAGAAGCAACCGACCCCACCACTATGTCGTCGTCAGACACAGCGGGGCAAATCGGGTGTGTCTGTGTCGTAGTCGAGACCACACCCGACCCAGCTGTATCCAAGGAGACAAAATCCTGGGGGGATCGAGCTGAAGAAGAAATCCCCCCAAGACCTGGAGGAGCTAGACCAGCCGCCCCCGGGGTAGGGCTGCCGGGAGCTGCCAGACCTGCCTCCTCAGAAACACTCGGCACAGAACCAGCCCGGTCCAGAAGGCGCGGCGCAAGAGCCGCTGACGTCAGCCCCAAAGGGCCGCCACCTGCAGGTCCAACAATGGGCACGCCAGGCCCCATAGGGCCCCCAACCGAGGCGGCAACCGAGCCCCCCGAAGACATATCCAAAGCACCACGAATCAAACCCGGAGAAACACGACGAATCCTCGAAACAATCTCAATGCCACGGGGAGATCGCGGACAAGGATTATAGGGGGTGATTGCCATAACAGAACTCTGAGTAGTCGGAGCCGAGGACACCGCCGAACAACCAGAAGTAAGCCCCCCAAACGGCTGGCTCCCGTCAACATCCATGCCTGTAGGCTGCGGCAAGCCCAAGCCGGTTGAATCCAAGGATCCCTCCTGCAAGCCACCATCCTCACCATCCGCATCATCCCCCTTGCGGCGCCAAAAAAAAGGAACAAACTCAGGATCCGGAACAAAACCCGCTGCTTCACGACGGAAAATGAAAGCATATTCCTTCAACTTGACCACACATGCAGTGCCAATGTAAGGTCCCGTCGAATCCAACTGCTTATCAAGCGGCTTAGAACAAGGCATCCCGACCAGAATACGAACAATACCCCGGCTCCTAAAAGTGACCAAATCAACATCCAGCGTAGTCCCAATAAGAGAGCCAACAGCCCAAAGACCTAGGAAGTGTCTAACAGGGTAAGGGACCCCCTGCACATGCACCCAAACCTGCTCAAGCACTCTCATGGGAAGGACATCTTGTTTCTTCCAAATCGAAAAAGTCGCGGTGGCCGCAAAAGAAGGAACACCCATCTGCATCCCATCCATACGCTGAAGATCACCGAGAGACGGAAAACCAATAAGAAAGGCATCAGAGCCGTGAGGAACCGCCTCCCAAGTCCATGAAGTACTGGAGGGACACATCCTTGATACCAAGCTCTGGACAGCAACAGCAGGCACAGAATCCCCCACAATCTTCACCAGAGCTACAGGCGAACTCGAAGGAACCAAGTGGGGCTTGTAGACACTATCAGGCAACTGCGAAAAAATGGTCTCCTCAGTACCATAACCAGCCGTAAACGCCGAGGGCTTGGGGAGCCGAAGAGTCGGGCATCGCAAGGTAGGATGCTCCCCATTATTGCAGACAAGACAGTAATGTTGCACCGGGCACCCCTTAGTCGAGTGAGTGTCAACCGCACACTTCCAACACTTGGTAGACTTCTTAGCTTTACCACTTGCCGGAATTGCCACCTCAGCCTGGACAACAACCCCATCGGCCGACGGAGCACCACTCGCAACCACGGCTGCCAGAGGAGAAGCAGCAGCCTGCTGAGGCAAGTACCCAAGTTGTTGGCACTGCACATTCACCGGAGAAGGCACGGGGAGCTGCTGCTGATGCACCACCGCCTGCTGCTGGCCTTGCAACATCCCCGGCGACATAGAAGGCTGTTGGAACGGGGGCTGCACCAGAGGCTGCTGGACACCCGCCTTCTTCTTCTTCCTCTTGGGCCTCGGACCCTGCCCCGCGGTCGGCGCCAACGGAGGTGGCTGCTGAAATGGCGAGAACACCGGAGCAGGCAGAGGCATGAACGGCGGCGGCTGGTACGGAAACTGCTGAGGCGGAGGCATGAATGCCGGCAAGCCAGGCTGGCGCGAAGGATTCTGCAACGGCAGGTACGACGGCTGCCCACCCGGTGGCCTGAGCATCCCGGCCACTCCGGACGCGGCACCAGACGGAGGAGGCGCCCCACCCAGCGGCAACCCCGTCCCAGCATCCTGCCGCTGCTGTGGCAGTAGCTGGGGAGGAACCGGGGCGATGGGCCTGCCAGGACCCGGGACGCGAGGAGCCCCGCCATGCGGACGTAGCTGAGCCGCCATGGGAACCGGAGGGGCAGAGAGCACAGCTGCAAAAGAGCGCTCCCACCGTCGCGGACGAAGCACGACGGAGGCGATCGACGGTGCGGAGCTTGACGTAGCGGCAGACGAAGTAGCAGCCAGAACCAGCGACGACGAAGGAGCAGACGAACCAGAAGGAAGACGGCGCGGGGAGGGCTCGATGTCGTCGGCAGACCGAACCCAAGCCGAACTAGGGCACACCCTACGTGGGCGGTGCAGATGCACCCAGGGGTTAGGACGGCTCAGATCGATCTCCCCGTCAGCATGGCCCACCATCATGCAGCTCGACGTAAGAATCTCCACCGAATCCTGTAATCCCGCCGGGGGCGCCGGATCGCCCGGCAAAAGCTCCGACGAAAGGGCAGCAACCGCCGGAGCGACCGGCGAGGCCACCGACCCCCCGGACGCGACAGAAACCGCCGCCGCCGTCCCCAAGGACGCCGGAACCTGGAGCCTCCCGAAAGCCTTGTCGATGAAGGCTCCCAAGACAGGAGGCGGAGAGATGCGACGAGGGGGAAGAGGACCCCTCCACCTCCCCATCCGAGGCGGCGAACGAGACAAACGCAGGCCGGACGGCGAGGAAGGAGAGATCCGGGACCGGCGACGCGCCAAGCCAGACGGCTCCACCACCATCCGCTCTGGCAGAAACCCTGCACAGAGACATGGCAACGCAGCCCTCACCTGAGTTAGACGAAGAACCCCGCTCCCAGAACCTGGACGAGGGCGAGGGGAAGCCGGCGTCCACCCAAAACTCCTGGATCAACTCCTCATCCGAACGCCGCGGACGATGGGGAACCGGAGAGCTCGGCTCAAGCTCCGCCTCGACGGCGTCCAGCGCGACCTGCACGGCGACATGGGCGCCATCGAGCCCGTCGAGGCCGGAGGGATCCGCCGAAATGCCCCCCAGGCAAGAAAACCTGGAGCCAGAACCCCCCGGCTGCCACGCAGGCGGCGCCAAGGTCAGGTGGCGTCGCATGGCGCCCCCGGTTCCTGGCTGGACTTCCACCCGCCAGTGACATATAGACATATAATTTTTGGTTCTTCCAAATCTACTTTTTGGTTATTGCTTACAATCGCCATGAATTTTTGTAGTGATCATTGAAGGACAGACGTTTCGTGAGAGATGAGGGTCGCCTGGTTGGGCGTTAGTAGCCTGTGCTGGCTGGCTTTTTTTTTGGGAACGATTCGTGCAGAGGATTATGGTTTGTTCGAACTCCGTACAGTACTGGTTAGATAGAAGTTTGCCCCCATGAAGCACGTTTTTTTTTTTTTTTGCGAAGAAAATTCAGCATCAATCGAACATTTTTTCTCCTCTGTGTGCGGGGCATTGCGCTCGTGCTGTATAGAAATGCGTGCAGATACGGGCACTTGGGATTGGGCAGATAAGCTTCGACCGCTTATTCTTCCCAAAGAAAAGAAATGTGTTGGTCGCGCCCGGTTGCTTTCGGATGCACACCGACCGACCGATCGATCAGCCGCCGCTTCGACACCGCGCGTCGACCGGTTGAGCGGAAAACACACACACGAGAAGACTCGCCCGGCCGGCCCTTTTCTGCACATCCATCCCGCGCTGTCCAGCCATGCGTGGAATACCTGTAGTAGCATTCCTCTGTTTGCGCCGCAACAAGTAAAATTTCAAGTGGGATGGGATTTTTCAGTTGTCCCGTGTCCCATCCCATCCCGATAATCCCGATTATCCCTTTAAATACGGTCATTAATCCCGTACGGGCAGAGTGGGACGAGCCCAACTAGCCCATGGACAGCCCACACATCCCTCTCCCTCACTAGTTCTCCCTATCGAGTCAACCAGAACACGCAGCGGGCAGCCGTGCTTTCCCCAGACGCCGCCGCCGCCGCTGCCGTCTCCCGCTCTCCGCGCCGCCTCTTCCCCAGCTATCCAGATCCCATAGGCATGGAGAGAAGGGGCCGAGCCGTCCGCCTCAAACCCTAGGCCGAGCGGCCGCCGCCGTCGGAACTCGTCCCCAAGCTCGTCGCCGTTTCGCGGCCTCCCCTTCGCCGTTAAGCTCGGCCTTGACCTTGCCGAAGCTCCCTATCCTCCAAGCAAGCCACATCAACAGTTCAAACACACGCGCGCTTCAGGTAACCCAGATCTTTGTGATCGATCTGAGTCATGAACTCTTGGGCAAGTCCGTTTGGAAGCTCTTTCTTTTTTAAAATCATAGTATTCTGAAAACGAAGTATTGTTACGCGTTCGTTTGGGCAAAAATTAGGAGGCGTCCTTTCCTTTGACCGATTGTTACGCGTCCATGTGTGATCCCTTTTGACCATAGATGCATGCATCGGTGCATGGTTCTTGATGGATGATTGTCGCATGCAGTAGCAATAGAGTAGATCAATAATTCCGTCAATGCTAGAGGGAAAGAGCAATAGAGTAGATTTGTTCTCCCTGTTGCCTGAATTCGCTTGTAGTCAGTTCTTTCAAGCTGTAGCTTCTCAAATTTAGCTGAATTCGCTAATCACAGTCGAGTGCAGATCGTCAAATACTGGTGTCATCCCTGATAAAAACATATGATTGTGGTGCAGTTTCAGTTTTTAGCATTAATACCATGGCTACCAGTATCATGCTAGAACCAGTTTGTTCATGCTAGAACCAGAGAATGATATCCGCTAGTGACTTTTGGCTGTGTACAAGTTCTGCTTGATAGCTGCTACAAGTTCTATTAAACTGTCTCACCACTTGGTCTGTCCTTTTCAGATGTCAACCTCTCAGGGTGAGGGACATGATGTTCCCGAAGAACCTATACTCAGAATGTATTTTTCCCCATCGTCCCAAGCAGAGCAATCACAGCGAAGGTCTCCAATGACCCCTGTTGTCGGGTCTACAGGTCTCAGGTTGTATTTGAGCCCATCCTTTGCAAGGCGAAGGAACTCTCCATCTGTCAGGGCTTCTCAGTCTCCAGCGAATGCGCACACTTCAGTGGCCAGGCGGCCTCGAAATGCCACGACATCTACAGCGGCTGCACATACTTCAGCTGATGCTAGCGGTATGTTCTTTTTTGTCTTTTATCCCTGTTAAGGTTGTGCTAGCACTAGTTAATGATCTGATGGTCAGCTATATCAAAGGAAACCTGATTGGGAGAAGATTGATTGCTGGAAATGGTGACATATTTCATCATCGCTAAAGAAGATGAAATGCTCAGGGCTAGTACTAATTTAAGGTAAGATGAAATGCCATTCCTCTAAAATGTACACGTGCACCACTTTGCTGAACTTGTACTAGATGTTGTATATGCCCTTTTCTCTGGACAAAATTTGTTATGTGTTTACTACCCTTCCTCTAAAAAAATTAGGACTGTTGATTTTCTAATTTCAGAGTGGAGAGAAACGAGACACAAGTTGAGCCTTGATGAACATCTGCTTTTCAGTGAGAGTTAAGGTATGTTGTGTAACTCTGTTCAGCATGAGGCCATTTGATTTGTTCTCCCTGTTGCCTGAATGAGTTCCAGTAGAATTCCCCCTTGTAGTTTTAAACCTGTGTTATAGTTGTACAAGTGTAATTGGCAGTGGGGAATCTCAATTATGGGCCAATATTATTAGAGCTATGTGCTGCTGCATTTTGAAATCTGCTCTGTGTTTGTGCCTTGTGGTTTCATTACATTCAGAACTATAGTTGTTGTCTCTGGTTAGTGGTTGCCTTGTTCTTATTTCATCTTATCATGTTCTCTAAAGCTTGACTTCTGCAGTCATGGTCCTAGGCTCTCAAAGTGCAGACGACATCATTAACCAGTGCTACACCAAGGGATATGCAGAATACCTCTCCAAGTGCTGTTAATTTATTCTTGGGACTGATCAAATGTTCTCTCCAAGCGATGTTAATTTATCTATATTTGGACTGATCAAATGTTCTCTCCAAGTGAGATGTTAATTTATCTGTCTTCAGACTTGTCAAATGTAGCCTTGTTCTCAGAGTATAAATTTTCTGTGATGGGATTTGTATGTTAGATTTGGTTTTTTGCTGTTTAGTTACCTTTTGGTGAATTGATCGGATGCTATTTTGGTAAAAAAGTTGGATGCCTATATATTGTGATGCATCGGACAAACAGTTAGTTTTTGTGAAGATACAAATCGTTTTTGATGTTTGCATCAAGGCGAGCATTCAGTAAACAGACAGGCACTGACGCACAGCTGAATTCCTGGTCAGCGACCAATCGAACATGCAGCAGCCAGACGCCAACGTGAACAAATCAGCTGGCAGTTTTGTAACTCTCGGGAGGCCAATCGGGACATCCCAGAAAATCCCAACTAGTTTTTACGTTTCTGGGATAACAGGAACATGGGACACCGGAACAGTAGGGATGTGGGAGAATGGGAGGCGGACGTCCCGAGTCCATCCCACTTGAAATTTTAGCAACAAGTAGCGCGATCGACGACTTGTCGATCGGGCGTCTTTTCTTCTCCGATTTTCTGGGTGGCATGCATGCGTGATTGGATGGTTAAAGCGCTCTGGGTGTGGTGTGGATCGACTCTGCCTGATGTGCACGTGGATCTGCGACGTCTAATCATGCAACCCACGTAGCTAAAACGTGTAGAGCTAATCATGCTACGTAACAGATACGACCCGCCTCGGCTGCTCTGCTTGACACCTGTGGCGCGAGGGGATCGGTCAAAAGTACAGTACTGGTTTTTCTCCCAACGATAATACTAGTAATATTCTTCTCGTCGGCAAACGATTGTCGCCTCGATCGTCCCTCTGCAGCCGAGTTGAGATTTGGACATCGCGCATGCAAGCGTGTTGGTTATCTGCTGCTACTTTAACCATTTTATATTTACGATTCGGCAGGGCTTGGCTGGGTAAAAAGCGTGATTTGGGTTGTATGCCATTTGGTTGCCGACAAAGTGCCAATCATCAGTAGCGGAGATAGTCCATGTACAATTGCACATATATACTATGCAAAATACACGAATTTAGGTGTGGCAGAAGCCAGGGGCTTGCCATATAGCTAGCTCCACCACTGCCAATCAGCCCCGTTCAGTTCGGACCAAGAAACACAAACCTTACTGTTTGGTTGTTTGTATGTGCAACGCATATGCAAACATGAGCTGTTTGGTTAGGTGCGTACACGCATACTCTCACCGGTTCAGTGGCGGAGACAGCTCCCGGCGACCCGGGGCAGGCTGCCCGGGCTCGGCCGGAGCATCTCCATTAAACCTTAGTATTACTACATGAATTTTTTTAGAGAGCACGCAAATGCGTGCCTTATTTTTATAGAAGGTAGAAAGAACATTTACAAAAATAGCCTGTCCTTGCATAGAAGGAAACAGGCTAAGGAGAACTCCACACCTAGGAAATCCACAAGCTAATAATCTCACGGTACATTGAAATCTCCTACTCCTATCCTCCTAGCAACTAAGCACAAACCATACTCCTATAGGATTCGGGTGGTCAGCTGATCCACCGTGGCTTGCTTGTCAATGTTTTGAAAAGTCCACGCATTCCTATTCTTCCAAAGGAACCAACATCCGGTGCAGACTAGCGTGTCAAAGTTTCACCTGCTGACAGTAGAGACTCTACTCCGTTCATTGCTCCACCACTCCTCCAGCGTGATGTTGCTGTCTGGCAGAGCAAAGTGTATTCCGAGACGCAACGCGCACGCGTGCCATACTTGTTTGGCATAGACACAATGCCCCAAGATGTGCTCGGCAGTGTCTTCCTCCTGCAGACATACATAGCATGGCGACGTCTGCTCCTGCAAACCATGTCGGAACCAGCGGTTAGTTGTCGAGATGCGGTGCTGCACCGCTAACCAGATGAACAGCTTGCTCTCTGGTATGGCCAAGCTCCTCCAGATCGCTGCGCCAGCTGGAACCGTGTCCTTCCCTGAGAGATCATGCGGTGCGTCGACCGGGCAGAGTAGGAACCCGACCTGCACCACGGCCAACTGAACTCGTCTTCAGCTCCCGAATTCCTGTTCACCGGCCAACCACATGAATTACCAGTTAAGTTTAGCTAAGAAAATTCCGACCGGCAGCATTGTAAAAAGGCCTTGCCCGGGCTCTCAAAGTCAGCTGGCTCCGCCACTGCACCGGTTGATCGAGTGGTGAGGTTACCATCATAGTTGACTCTTAAAACACAGACTAATTAGAAATGACATACAAGGGGAGAGGCGTTTTGGCATCCCGAGCTCACACATGCTTCTGATATTTTTGAAAAGAATAGAAAAATAATAAAACATTATAAAAAATCTGGAAACAAAATTTGGAGACGTCTATATATAAGTTTTTCACATTCGTGCAAAGTTTCGGAATCAAATGACATTTCCTGTGCTTTGTGCAAAAAAGACAAAATTAGTGCTTTCAAAAATATGTTTTTAGATCTCATTTTGACCACTGATTTTGTCTTTTTTACACGGAGCACAAGAAATGTCATTTAATTCTGAAACTTTGCACGAATGTGAACAACTTATATGTGTTTGTCTGGAGACACCTCCTCATGAAAGTGCCCGACATTATCCGGCTTCCTCCTCTTCGTAGCACCGCCCTCATTGGTTTGAGGGATCTCCTTGACTTTGCCCTTGGATGACTGCAAAACAAATACATAGTGATTCAACCTATGCAGAACATATATGAAAAGCAAAATCAAATGTGCCTCATGGTTCATAGAACATGTCATGAAGTTTCAAGAGTTGGATCTAATATACCAAGACAATTGTGGAACCAAATATTATACATGTCACTAGGTACTTTAGACCAACCCTTGAACTGTTAATGCTCATTGTTTAATCATTGGTATTCTGATAAACTAAAATGCTATGATTGGCCTCAAACATCCCATGCACACACATGTACGAAAAAGATTATATATATTATTGAACCAGGTAGTAATACAAATATTGTCTTGGCATACATTAGGTTGGCGCCACCAGACGAGCTGACAAAATTAAATAGAAGACACATCTATGTAGTTATGCCTGGTTTTTAATTTTGTTGACCGTCTGTTGGAGACAATGCTTCATCAGCTTGACATAGGTAACACTACCCGGTGTTGTAGATAATCTCCTTGCATTTGTTATGGCCAAGTTAAATCATCAGCAAAACATACGCAAAGAAGGAAATATGAAAATCAGGCAACACATACACAAAAAATGGAAAGATGCAAATCAGGCAACATTGAAAATATGTTCCCTTAATACCAGGCATCATACACAAATAATCCCATGTGTGCACAACAACATGTACTAAAGTACACCTCTTGAATGCAAGCTAGTGTAATACAAGCCTCATAAAACATTGCCAACATTTGGACAAAGAGATAATCTTCAGGACTAGCTAGTAATACATATGCATTGTCCTTCTATACACTACCCGGTGTTGTAGATAATCTCCTTGCATTTACCATGACCTAGTTAAATCATCGGCAACACATACACGATAAGTCTCAGTAAATCTGAGCACAACAATTAGGTATAGCTCCTGCAACACTACCAAAAAAACCCAAATCTAAAAACATGTAGATATACCGTGCGTGTCAAACTATGATGAAGACTACCAAAAGATCGAACCATAAACGCAGATCAAACCCTAAAACAAGCAGATCTACCGTGCATGTCATACTACGCCAATAAATCGAATTTGGACTACAGATCTACGATAAATACAAGGCATAAGGGGGTTAGGGCTGATCTTACAGCTATGGATTAAGCCCTCTAGGACGACAAGATGCAGCGCGGTCATCCCTACCGATGAAGATCTGGGCTGTGGAAGAAGGAAGAGGGGATGGCCGGCCTTTGTCTGCCACCGAAGATGATTGCCACGGATCTCTCGATGTGCCGGCGGCAGGGAAACCACCAACGAAGAGAGGAGAGAGGAGACGAGCTAGTGGAGTGAGTGCAGAGAGTGAGCGGTGGAGGAATTATGGAGCGTGTCCCTCAAGGGACGAGGCGTCTCCTGCCCTTCCCCGCGCGTGCAACAGCGAGCGACTTTTCGCTCACGCGAGGCTGGCTCCGCAAAAACGACCGAGTTGGTTGTTCCTACATGTTCTAGCCCGAGTGTGTTTTAAGCTTCGTGTTGTGCAAGAACACGAGCCAGCCCAATCAACCAAATGGGCAAAACTCGCATGCAACAAGGCGAAACGAAGCCTTCCAGGTATCCAAACACCCTCCTGATACGTCCATTTTGCATCACTATTTTACATCACAATTTATCTTTATTCATTGATATATTTCATATTATGATGCAATACTTATGTTATTTTTATCTCATTTTGCATGTTTGGCAATTATTGGGGATGCATCTGCCGGAGCCGGAAATCAGCTGAAAAAGTACCTGTCAAGATACCTGACGTCGGAAGCTCAGAAAATTCCAGAAAAATTACGAAGCCAATATTTTGAAGAATAAGTCACGGAGCCGAAAGGGGGCACAGAGTGGAGCTCCAGGGGGCAGGGGCGCCCCCCACCACGGGCCCACCCCAGGCCGCGGGTGGGGCCCGCCCCTGGCCCCTGTGGCCCCCCTCCGGCTCCCCTTCGGCGTATTACCTCCTATTGACCTAGAAACTTCGGGGTTATCGACCAATAATTTTTCCGCCGCCTCCACGAGGCGGAAACCAGACAGAGAGAAGAAGAGCTCCGGCAGGGAGAAATCTGCTAGGGAATTTCCCCCCGGAGGGGGGGGGGTCACCGTCATCGTTATCACCATCACGCCGGGCATCATCGAGGTCATCATCAACATCATCTCCACCATCAGCACCGTCATCACCGCCACCATCCCATCTCATCTCGCTGTAACAATTGTCGTTGTTTTGCTATTAGTTCATCGGAATCATATCCCGGGCGTTGATTACCACTTGTAGTTGATGTTTGAGAGTTTTATCGGTGAATTATCATTACAATCAGATTGTTGCCCATATTCATATCACCTCTGATCATGATCTATATGATGTCTTGTGAGTATTTCGTTTGGTTCTTGAGGACATGGGGAAAGCCTAGTTGCTAGTAATTGCATAATGTTGAGTAATATTTAATGGTTATGTTGTAGTGTTATTCCTCTAGTGGTATCGTGTGAACGTCGACTACATGATACTTCACCTTTCAAAGGGCCTAGGGGAATGCATAGTGTATTTAGTTTGCTTATGGTAGGGTTGCAGGAGTGACAGAAACCTAAACCCCAATTTGTGAACTAGTGCATTAGGGAGTGTAGGGTCTCGGAGTTTAAGGTTGTGGTTAGGTTTTTATCTTAATTACTTTCTTGTAGTTGCGGATGCTTGCAAGGGGTTTAATCACAAGTATGTATTTGTCCAAGTAAGGGCGGTGCATTAGCATAGGTCCACCCACACAGCACTTTATCAAAACATTGAAGATTAATCACCGGCATGCAATGAAACTGGCTAGGAAGTAATTCCCATGTGCCCTCGAGAACGTTTTAATCATCATAAGTAACACAACCGGCCTGTCCTTTGAGCTTAAAAGGATTGGGCTATTTGCTGCAACTATTGTAGCACTATTTTATTTACTCGTTTTTTATTTGTTCTTTATATCAAAACTCCAAAAATATTTCTCTTTTAGTGCTTGCAGTAAAATCTTGTTGAAATCTACTTGTCAACACCTTCTGCTCCTCGTTGAGTTCGACACTCTTATTTATCGAAAGGACTACGATAGATCCCATATACTTGTGGGTCATCAAGACTCTTTTCTGGCGCCGTTGCCGGGGAGTGAAGCGCTATTGGTAAGTGGAATTGGTAAGGAACGCTTTTATTGTAGGTTCTGTTTTTATTTCTGTTTGTTACTTTGCTTCATTATGGAGCACTCGTCACTTAGTATGCTGTTCGGGAGTGACTCTACCACCACACCCGTGGTGGAGAAGAGCCCTCCACTCTCTGAAGTTGATCCATTTAAAATACCTATGGGCATTATTGATCGTGTTATGAGTAATCATTATGCAGGGGATGGGACTGTCCATCCGGGTTATCATTTGCTTTATATTAAAGAACTGTGTGAGCTATTTAAGATTGCAGGTATGCCAAGAGAACTAATCATGAGGAAATTATTCTCAATATCATTAAAGGATAAAGCTATGGATTGGTATATGCTTCTGGATAATTCTCATTTGATGGATTGGAAAGAGCTTATGTCTCTCTTTTATTCTAAATTTTACCCTCTTCATGAAATTCATCAAGATAGAAATTATATTTACAACTTTTGGCCACGTGAAGGAGAAAGCATCGCTCAAGCTTGGGGGAGGCTGAAATCTCTAATGCTCAAATGCCCCAATCATGAGCTTCCTAATGATATAATTGTTAACAATTTTTATGCAAGCCTATCACGTCGTGGATATGCTTGATGCTTCTTCTCTCGGATCTTTTACAAACAAGAAGGTAAATGCTAAATGGGATCTCATTTAAAGGATTTATCGCAATGCGGAGGATTGGGAGATCGACAAAGGTAAAGAATCAGGTATAAATTATGAGTATGACTGCATTAAATCTTTCATGGAAATTGAACATTTTAATGTGCTCAGTACTAAGTTTGGGCTCGATTCTCCAATTGTTGTTGATCTTTATAAATCCTTTATTGACCATATTAATATTCCAAAAAGAAAAGTGGAATAATTACCATGAACCTTTTAAAGATGTTTGTGAAAAAATGTGCTTATTAGTAATGATGCACCTGTACAATTGGTTGAATCTGTTTTACCTTCTGTTCACTTTCAAAAACCACCCTTTCCTACAAGAATTAAAGACCACTCAATTGTTGCTAATGTGGTTAATAAAAGTGAAAGAAAAGCTTATGAGCCTTATGAACAACTTGAAATTGCCTCTCCAGTAGCTTTGGTTAAAGATCTTGTAATTGAGAACGTCGATGGAGGTTCTATTAAATTTTGTGAAGCTGCTACTAACATTGTTAGACAAGATAAGAGTGCAAAAGTTGTTGGTACTCCTGTTGTTTCTGTCAAAATAGGTGATCATTTCTATTATGGACTATGTGATATGGGAGCAAGTGCAAGTGCTATTCCTTATACACTTTATCAAGAAGTAATGCGCGAGATTGCACCATGTGAGCTTGAAGATATTGATTTGGAGATTAAATTGGCTAATAGAGATGTCATCCACCCAGTGGGAATTGTCAGAGACATTGAAGTCTTATGTGGTAAGGTAAAATATCCAATTGATTTCCTTGTCTTGGGGTTAGTTAAAGATAAATTTTGTCCTATCGTATTTGGTAGACCTTTCTTAAATACTTGTAGTGTTGTTATAGATTTTAAGAAAGAAAAGGTCTCTGGTCAATTTGCTGGAGAACCGCATGAATTTAATTTTTCCAAATTTTCTAGACATCGTTATGACAAAGAATTACCTAATGAGGATCTTACTATTGAAAGAATTGCTTCTATTCCTGTGCCTCCTAACGATCCTTTGCAGCAATTTATGGAGGAGCACGAGAATGATATGTTTATGCAGGAAAGGGAAGAAATTGATGAAGTCTTCTTTAGACAGCCGCTATTCTAAAGCATGATCTACCTGTGGAGTCGTTGGGGACGCCCACGCCTCCAAAAGGGGATCCTGTTTTTGAATTAAAAGCTCTCCCAGACACTCTCAAATATACATATTTAGATGAGAAGAAAATATATCATGTTATTATCAATTCTAACCTTTCAACAAAAGAAGAGGAGCGATTATTGGAGGTTCTTAGGACACATCGAGTTGCATTGGGATATACTCTGGATGATCTTCAAGGGATTTCTCCATCCATTTGTCAACATATAATTAATCTTGAGCCTGATGCAAAGCCCGTTATTGATCATCAACAAAGATTGAATCCAAAGATAAAGGATGTGGTAAGAAATGAGATACTTAAGCTTCTTGATGCAGGTATAATCTATCCTATTGTTGATAGTAGATGGGTTAGTCCTGTCCACTGTGTTCCTAAAAAGGGAGGTATGACTATTTTTGCTAATGATAATACTGAACTCATTCCTCAGAGAATGGTTGTAGGATATAGAATGTGCATTGATTATAGGAAGCTTAATAAGGCCACTCATAAATATCATTATCCTTTGCCTTTCATTGATCAAATGCTTGAAAGATTGTCTAAGAATACTCACTTTTGTTTCCTTGATGGTTATTCTGGTTTCTCTCAAATTGCTGTTAAATATGAGGATCAAGAAAAAACTACCTTTACTTGTCCTTATGGAACTTATGCTTATAGACGTATGCCTTTTGGTTTGTGTAATGCACCAGCTACTTTTCAGAGATGCATGTCTGCTATTTTTCATGGCTTTTGTGAGGAAATTGTGGAAGTCTTCATGGACGATTCTCCGTCTATGGAACTTCTTTTGACAATTGTCTCTATAATCTTGATAAAGTTTTGCAGAGATGTGAGGAAACTAATCTTGTTCTTAACTGGGAGAAGTGTCACTTTATGGTGAATCAAGGCATAGTGCTTGGGCATAAAATTTCTGAGAGAGGGATTGAAGTTGACAAGGCTAAAATTAAAGCAATTGAGAAGATGCCCCATCCAAGGGACATCAAAGGTATTCATAGTTTCCTTGGCCATGCTGGTTTTTATAGGAGGTTTATTAAAGATTTTTCTAAAACTTCGAGGCCTCTTACTAATCTTTTTCAAAAGGATGTTCCATTTGTATTTGATAAAGATTGTAAGGAAGCCTTCGAGATACTTAAGAAAGCTTTAATCACCGCTCCTATAGTACAACCACCTAATTGGAATTTGCCCTTTGAGATTATGTGTGATGCTAGTGATTATGCTTTAGGGGTTGTTTTAGGCCAAAGAATTGATAAGAAGTTAAATGTCATTCATTATGCTAGCAAAACTTTGGATAGTGCTCAAAAGACTGAAAAGGAATTTTTAGCAGTTGTTTTTTGCTTGTGATAAGTTAGACAATACATTGTAGACTCCAAAGTAACTATT